>CM076572.1:1012798667-1013088021 GCA_034641835.2 Pinus albicaulis | reverse complement strand
ACTTAAAAGCTTTCAATTAGAAATGATTACGAATGAACTGTAAAACATAACGAGATACATATGAGACAGAAAGAAAAACATTTGCTAAACTCACACCACAGGAATCTCATGAACCAGAGCTGCAATCCTTTCATTAATTCTCTGTTAAGACTGTACAATGAAGCTTTTCCTCCACACTTCTCCCAGAACTCTCCGATTTCTTTACAAATGTTTTACAATACAATAAATAGGACCAATTTTTCAGAATATGGATCGACAGACAGAGGAGCTGTTACAACAGCTCAAGAACTGAAAACTAAAGATAGAGAACAAAAGACAAATAATCTTCAAAAGCTGCGTTACACTTGAAATCTGTTTGATAACCCACGAGGAGGCAAAACCTGTAGCGTAGATCTCATAATCAAAGACAAACGTAGGCAGTCCCACCTATCTTCCTACTGTTGTAGATATTCTGCATTTAATTTGGCTTTGACTTTTCACCTTCCCTTTGCCATTTGAATAAAAACAGTGTTGAATGTAGAGTTTTCCTTTAATAAAGGGAAAAACGCATTGTAAATGGGAAAGGGGAAAGGATATGGCCCAAACTATAGGCAGCAAGCTAACGACATGTATGCCAGCCTATTATGAAGGCATAAAAATTGAAATGGTGAAAAGAGAGTCTAAATGCTTTTACAATCAGTGTCTTCGCTCAACTAACAAAAATTTGTTCGTTGCCGTGACTGTGTGGTACGTACAAGTAGCTGATGTGTTTTTTGAGGAGAAATATTTGTCCCAGCTTTTAAACACTCCATCAATGTCCCAAGATTAGTATACCCAATAGTTTTTAGAAACATGCTTAATATTTCCATTTGAGAATACTGTTTCTTAAAAATATCTGCCAACAGCCTCAAAATTCGACCCAATTTGCATAGGAATAGCGCTATCTGGCACGCAATTAGATGGAAACATTGTCTCTGAAAAGGATATGTCTTCATCAATTGAACAATTAGTTCCTGCAGTCAAATCAGCTTTGACCATCTGATCCATTTTCTATAAATGAATCCGTAGGACGTGACCCTTTATTTAGTTCAATAACTTGACGTTTATTTTTGTGTTTTAGTGAGAAGCTCAAATATGCAGACATTCCTTCAGGTGTTCTTTTGTAAGTTTCCTACTCGCCAAATGGAAGAAGTTGTTGAGCCAAACGCCATGATAGCCACCGCATTCTATCTAGCAAATGGTTCTCGTGCCATTGGCTATACCAAATCTCTGGTATTTCACTATTAGCCTCAGGAAATTTGGATCCAACAAAGGAAGTTCCATGAACAACCTTCTTTTGGAGAGATTCCAATGTTAAAGTACCATTTGCTTCGAGTCGATTCCAATCATTCACATTCTTCCTCCAAAGAGTAATAAATGTCCTCAACATGTAATTGTCAATCTGTAAAGTTGCAATTTCATCCACGATCCCAGCGGAAATTTTTCTTTTCATCAATAAACTCAACAAAATTCACAACACTCTCCATCGACTTTGACCACAAAACAACTGGTATCTACCTGCATTTTTTCTCCATCATCTGAAGTAATTAGTCACTAATACGAGAAATTCAATGCATTCTTCTAATCACCAAACCGGAGTTAACAGCAGTGGCAAACGCATTCACACATTCACTTGGAGCGAAAAAGTTGAAGTCGTTTGAAAAATTGAGAAGCAGTGATAAAATTTTGGGCTGGGGGTTCTGTACGCCGCGCTCCAGCCCAACGCGCCGCACCTTCTCCCAGTGTGCCGCACTCAAACTAACACAGACAAACTGCCTCCAAATTTACAATTTCGCTCTCTCTCAAACTTCATTTTCAACTCTTCTCTTATCTTTAACATGCAAATGATATTTAAATGGTGAAAAATATCTTGTAATGTGTAATGGCACGGGTTTGATTTTTGTCTTGCAATGTCCCACTTTTGAAAAATTGTAGAACTTTGGAACTTTTCAATTTTAAAACAAACTTCTTTCTGCAATTTTCCTTTTTGATTTTTTGAATGATGAAACTCTTTCTCTGCTTGCAGGGATGATTTGCAGTGGATCAAGGTGGCGCCGAAACATTTCATGATTGAAAACTTTTGAAAAATCACATATTTAAAAACAAATTTAATGATTTCTTCTTCAAAACAGAGTTTTGAAGAAGAAACATCTATGAGCATTATGAATGATGAGAATCTCGGAATGAAACCTTATTGAAGCTCCCTTTGGCCTGCAGGCATTATTGAACACTTTGAGAACAACAATTTGTGAACCCAAGACCTAATGACCAAGTTTGACTCTTTGCTTATCAAGCGACAAAAACAAGACGGTAAATGACTTCATTACTGATTTAATGAATTTTGATAAATAGAGCTAAGCCAGCAGGACAAGGCACGAGGGGTAAAATGAGAAAACCAAGCCCTTCCGTCAGTAAATGGCATGCCCCTAGCAGAATGCAACTGAGTAAATCAAGCGAGACACCTAAAAATGAAATGCAGAAAGCGAAATGATCTCTGATGGAGGACTGACAAGACCGCTCCCAACATTGGCTCCAATGGGGATGGTAGCTCTCGGAGGTGCTACAACAACAGATCTTTAAATGAGAAAGTGCATGCTGCCTACATCCATTGGGCTAGGGAATCATTATTTTGACAAAACACCGATGACTCCGAATTTCAAACCGGGAATATCGAAAGATCGATCAACAGACCAAACATAAATGACTCATGACCGATTCAAGACAAGAATTTACAGCTGTTTTTGAAAGGCAAGCAGTTCATCAAGATTGAAATCATGATGACAATTACTCGCATATCGATGAAATACTTATGTACACTATGTATAGTGGGCCTTCCAATGTAACCAATCAAGCAGATGCCTTCCTGACTGATTCTCCCAATCAGATCTCCTGGTCAACAATAAATACTGGTAACTGGGCATCAAAAAACATAATTGACCATGATCTCCTTCATCACTGAATACAACAATAATCACCTTCACTGCTGACTACAACAAATCTGCCATTGGATCCTGAAAAACATGAAGATTTACCTCCTGCTGAAAGTACAAGGTGTCTTTTTCTCCTGCTTCTGATCTTCCTCCAGTAAAAGTCCATTCCTGGTCTTCAAAGAATTCTGAACAAGTAGTTGACCAGATCTCCTCTTGGAAAAACATTTCAAAACATGAGACATATGAAGAAGAATCTGAAAGACAATCTTGAATGGTCTGATCTTCTGTAGTGTGAATGTACTGTAGGTCATCTTCATATGATATGACAGCCAGATTATCATGTTCCTCATTACATTCATTAATCATAAGAAAAGAAACTTCAGTTGATTCTTGATGCTCAAACATGACATTTCTATCATCTACCCTAAATTCATCCAAAGGAACTTCTTCACTTACTTGAACGAAGATCTCGTATTGTTTTTCATGAACTGACTGGATTACCTCCTCATGCAGGCTGTGTTCTAATGAACTGAGAACATTTGGATCCATAACTGTGTCTTCTGCATTCCAGTTAATCTCAACAGAAGAATTCTCCTTGATGGGATTCAACACAAGGCATTCTTGGTCATCACAATATGAATCTGAATCTGGAATAACTGACTGGACATTATCACTTTCTGAAATTGAAACTTGACTTCCCTGCATGTTGTCTTCTTCTGTGGATAGATCTGAAACAAAACTTTCTCTTTCATCATTTTCAGCCATATGGCAATCTTCAACCTGCTGATCTTGATAAGTATCCTATAAGATTTCTGTGTGCTGCTGAAACGGGTTTTCATACAATGCTTCCATGATTTCTCCATCCATCAATTCATTAGCTCCATAAAAATTCTCAAGCTCTTCAATGAAATTACTAATGTGTTCACAAAAATTCTGCACTAACATTAAAGACGGACAAGATTCTCTGTACCTTTCAAAGAATATTGAATGAAAATCCTTTAGACAATAAATAGAAGCAGGTGGCAAACTTTCATACCAAGATCGGGCTTCATCTTCCAGAGTAGCCATAAACATTTTCATCAAACAGTCTTCAGGAAAATCGATCTTTAATTTATGCACATGAATGTGAAATTTCACCAGATGAAGAGCAGCGTCATTACCTTCCACATTTCTGAACATAGGCAAATTCTGAAGCCAATCCACTTTGGGCATCTTATTTTGAAAACCTGGGATGTGATCTCGGCTCATGGGAGCGTATCTTCTTGAAATCTGGTCCATCTTGACAATCTTAAAGCTACTGATCTCCCCCTACAGTGAAGTCACCATGAAGGATTGATTTCTGGCTTTTTCAGTGAATGAAGTCGCCAGGTGAATGATTTCAGCCTTGCAGTGTCTGATCGTTGTCCACCATCAACGATCAGATCTGAACCTGATACACGTACTGGGGCAAGATAGTCTACAAGTTAAGTGTCATGTTCACAAGCCAGACCATTTTCTTCCCCAGTATGGTCGCCACTATGTTAGTGCTCGAATCTACCTTAGGCTGAAGGAAAGCAGGATTCAAGGTAACTTCAAACCAAGCTCAGCCTCATAGCTAGCCCTACGAGGACAAGAGAGGGCTCTCTCCGGGTCTATCTCGGGAAAAGATGTCCAATAGGGCCTGAGATGACCTATAATGAATGCTGATTTTAGGCTAGTAAATAAATATGAAAGAGGTATTTTGATGAATGAATGGGTTGTGGGTGACAAAGAACAGCATGATCTGAGAAATTAACTCAAAGACACAGATTGTTTCATGAGGCAAGATAGGCAGTGAGTTTAACAATCAATTTGGAATAATATGGAGTGAAAAGACTATCGAGAGGTTGATAAGGGCATATATAATGAATCCTTATCAAACAGAAGAAAACATAGAACATGAACACTTTCCCAAGGCAGAGCAGTAAACTAGATTCTACCTTTCTTAGTCAAAAGCATTCATCTAGAAATGATTATGAATGACTAGTAAAACATAACGAGATACATATGAGACAGAAAGAAAAAACATTTGTTAGACTCACACCACAGGAATCTCATGAACCAGAGCTGCATCCTTTCATTAATTCTCTGTTAAGACTGTACAATGAAGCTTTTCCTCCACGCTTCTCCCAGAACTCTCCCCCTTTACAAATGTTTTACAATACAATAAATAGGACCAATTTGTCAGAATATGGATCGACAGACAGAGGAGCTGTTACAACAGCATCAAGAACTGAAAACTAAAGATAGAGAACAAAAGCCAAATAATCTTCAAAATTTGAGTTACACTTGAAATCTGTTTGATAACCCACGAGGAGGCAACACCTGTAGTGTAGATCTCGTAACCGAAGACAAACATAGGCAGTCCCACCTATCTTCCTTCTGTCGTAGATATTCTGCGTTTAATTTGGCTTTGACTTTTCACCTTCCCTTTGCCATTTGAATAAAAACTAATTTTTAATAAAAACAATGCTGAATTTAGAGTTCGCATTTAATAAAGGGAAAAACGCATTGCAAATGGGAAAGGGGAAAGGATATGGCCCAAAATATAGGCAGCAAGCTAACGACATGTATGCCAGCCTATTATGAAGGCATCGAAATTGAAATGGTGAAAAGAGAGTCTGAATGCTTTTACAATCAGTGTCTTCGCTTAGCTAACAAAAATTTGTTCGTTGCCGTGACTGTGTGGTACGCACAAGTAGCTGATGTGTTTGTTGAGGAGAAAGCTTTGTCCCAGCTTTCAAACACTCCATCAATGTCCCAAGATTACTATACCCAATAGTTTGTAGAAACATTCTTAATAGTTCCATTTGAGAATACTGTTTCTTAAAACTATCTGCCAACAACCTCAAAATTCGACCCAATTTGCACAGGAATAGCGCTATTTGGCACGCAATTAGATGGAAACGTTGTCTCTGAAAAGGATATGTTTTCATCAATTGAACAATCAGTTCCTGCAATCAAATCAGCTTTGACCATCTGATCCATTTTCTATAAATGAATCCGTAGGACGTGACCCTTTATTTAGTTCAATAACTTGACGTTTATTTTTGTGTTTTAGTGAGAAGCTCAAATATGCAGACATTCCTTCAGGTGTTCTTTTGTAAGTTTCCTGCTCGCCAAATGGAAGAATTTGTTGAGCCAAACGCCATGATAGCCACCGCATTCTATCTAGAAAATGGTTCTCGTGCCATTGGCTATACCAAATCTCCGATATTTCACTATCAGCCTCAGAAAATTTGGATCCAACAAAGGAAGTTCCATGAACAGCCTTCTTTTGGAGAGATTTCAATGTTAAAGTACCATTTTCTTCGAGTCGATTCCAATCATTCGCATTCTTCCTCCAAAGAGTAATAAATGTCCTCAGCATGTAATTGTAGATCTGTACAGCTGCAGTTTCATCCACGATCCCAGCGGAAATTTTTCTTTTCATCAATAAACTCAACAAAATTCACAACACTCTCCATCGACTTTGACCACAAAACAACTGGTATCTACCTGCATTTTTTCTCCATCATCTGAAGTAATTAGTCACTAATACGAGAAATTCAATGCATTCTTCTAATCACCAAACCGGAGTTTACAACAGTGGAAAACGCATTCACACATTCACTTGGAGTGAAAAAGTTGAAGTCATTTGAAAAATTGAGAAGCAGTGATGTATAATTCTGTGCGCTCGCACTCCACCAACGCGTCGCGCAAAGTCGATGCGTCGCGCTGCAATTTTTCACCGTGCAAAACACCTACGCACCGTCCCCGCGCTCGCGCTCTTCTCCCGCTGCGCCGCGCTCAAACTAACACGTACAACCGCTCCAAATTTACAATTCTCGCTTCTCTCAACAAAGATCCTCACTAGATATATTATGAGAAAACGTGGTATGGAAGGGCCTTCCAGATGCCCTATGTGTGTGTCAGAGGAAGAGTATGCTAACCATCTGTTGTTGCTTTGCCCTTTTGCCCGAGATGTCTGGAGGGGGGTCCTGAGGTCAGGGGTTGACAAAGTTGAGCTTCCTAGTAACATTCCAAACCTGCTTCACAACTGAGCCAATTTATCTCCATTCTATCTCTCTAAAAAATGCCTTCTCAAGACAGCCTGGATTTGGATCCCTAAATTCACCTGCTGGAAGCTGTGGTTGGAGAGGAACAATAGACTATTCAGGGATGAAAAATGTACTCCTGGCAAAATTATCACTAAAATCCAAGCTTTACTGGGAGAGACTTTCGATTCCAAACCTGCACTAAGGAATGAAGCAGCATTGGACAGCGAAGAGGAGCTTTGGCTCAAAGATCTTGTTCCAAAGCATGTTCTCAAGCCCTTGCCCCCTGCAATTTCCCATGCTAATTGGGAAATCCGCCTGGAAGAACAGGAGTTTATCAAATGGCGCTCTGCATTGGATGAACACTGCCTCTTCTTCGACGGGGCCTCTAAAGGCAACGCCGGAGCTGTGGGTGGGGGTGGGGCTCTTTTGAATCCGGATGGATCAATTGAGTTTCGATACCAATGGGGGCTAGGCATCAAATCTAATAACAGAGCTTAAGCTCTGGCTCTGTGGCAAGGGCTTAATTTGGCTATCAAAAGGAACTTTATGACTCTGTCGGTCTTTGGAGACTCCAGGCTGATCATCCAAGCGTTGAACCTCAATTCAAACCCTTCGCAGATTCACTTAGTCTCCATTTTCAAGAAAATCAGGTTTACTCTGTCCCAGTTCCGAAAAATATCCCTTTTCCATATTCTGAGGAACCTGAACGCTCAAGCTGACATTGAAGCCAATCTGGGCTCTACCCGTTGCATAAGATCCCTGTTAGTCAATTCTGATGAGTCCAATTGCATCATTCCTTAAACTCCTCATGGTCGACCTGTTCAGAAATTTGCTTCCAAAACCCAGTCCTGTAAGTTCGATCCATTTCATGCAGTCAAAGGTATTGATCCCGATCTCTTTCTGGATCGACAAGCGAGCATCTCTTCCGATTTTTCACGACCTCTGCTGTCTCAGCAGCTGGGCAAGCAATAGGCGGACTCTGTCATCTGGCTCAAAGGGCCATGTTACTCTGAAATGGAGGTACGTCAAAGTTAAGAAGCAGCCCTCTGGCTTCGGGCTGGGACCTATCCGTTTTACTGGCCGGTTCATTCAAACTAAGGGCATTCAAAGAAGTTTTAACATGCCACTGCAAAACCCCCATGGATCGATTAAAAACTCCAACCTCAGCTTCCAAATCTGCAATATGGACGATGCAAAGGCTACGCTGGAAGATCAAGACCACCACAACAAGCGTTGTGTAAACTCAATTAAGCTTTCAGACATTATGAGGCTCGATTTCCACCGAGAACTTTTTAGATGTATCAAAGAACGAGACCCTTCACTATGTAATAGGAATCTCAATTTCAGACACTGCTGTAACGGTCCAGTCCGCGGCAGCTGTTTTACTGCTCATTAATGTCATTAACCGTTACAGTAAAAAAAAAACATGAAATGAGGCTGAGTCAGAAAAATATCTTGTAATGTGTAATGGCATGGGTTTGTCCAGAATGTCCCACTTTTTGAAAAATTATAATTTTGGCACTTTTCAATTTTAAACAAACTTCGTTCGTACCTTTTCCTTTTTGATTTTTTGAATAATGAAACTCTTTTCAGATGTTTATAGGATGATTTGCAGTGGATCAAGGTGGCGCTGAAACGTTTCATGACTGAAAACTTTGAAAAATCACATATTTAAAAACAAATTTATTGATTTCTTCTTCAAAACAGAGTTTTGAAGAAGAAACATCTATGAGCATTATGAATGATGAGAATCTCGGAATGAAAACTTATTGAAGCTCCCTTTGGCCTGCAGGCGTTATTGAACACTTTGAGAACAACAATTTGTGAACCCTAGACCTAATGACCAAGTTTGACTCTTTGCTTATCAAGCGACAAAAACAAGACGGTAAATGACTTCATTACTGATTTAATGAACTTTGATAAACAGAGCTAAGCCAGCAGGACAAGGCATGAGGGGTAAAATGAGAAAACCAAGCCCTTCCGTCAGTAAACGGCATGCCCCTAGCGCAATGCAACTGAGTGAATCGAGCGAGACACCTAAAAATGAAATGTATAAAGTGAAAATGATCTCCACTGAGGACCACAAGATTATTAGTAGTGGGTACGGAGCAGGAGGACCTCAAAGATGTGAGGATTCTGGCATTATTTCATTGGAATACCAATCTCACCAGAGTTTGAGTTTTTGACTCAAGTTTCCAGGTCCAGGATGATTGAAGACCCAGATCTGTGACGGAAGGTGCACACAGAAATACCATCGTCAGGGGTTGGAGTTTCTTTTAGTGATAAGATCTTCATGCAGAATATGACAAAGACTTGGGAGGAGATAGCTAAGCATACACTCGCTAGTGAGACACCACCCATTTTAAGGTATCCATTGATGGGGTATCTAGGGTTGTGATAAAGTTCTCTGATGATAGAAACACATCATAGGTTGATGAGGTGTCGGGAGAAAACTCCATCGTTGTTGAGGATCCAATAGGTGTAGGGACCTCCAGGTCTATGATAGAATTGTCAAATGAAAATCACATGCAGTTGAGTAGTGAGCATATCTTGCATGTTGGAGTGTCTATGGAGGAGGGTGTGCAACCATCCTTCAGGCTAGCCCTTGAGGAGGTGCTAGGAGATACAGAGGTATTGGACGATGGTTGCACATAGAAATGCCATCAGCTTCAGGCTGACCTTCTAGCTTTGAAAGGGAAGGCCACGTCAGTACGAGAGGCCATTTTGTTGTAGAATGAAGAACTGGAGGGCATGAGAGTGGTTTGTGATGAGTCAACGGCCAATTTTTCCAACATTGGGGAACGGTTGGATTCCTTAATGGTACAACTAGAGATCACAGGGTAGTGTTAGAGAAACCCCCTTCAGGCATACATAGACAGGGCTAGAAGCATTGTTGGGTCACCTCTTCCCTTTGGAAAGAGAGAGACTGAGCCACCTAGTGAGATCTCATATGTTGACCGGGATGGTGAGATGAGGCGACATGAGTTGCCCAAGGTGAAACAATCGCAAGATGGAGGGATTATTCTATGTGCGGGGATTCTTGCATTAGATTCCTCTATCGAGGTTGGATGGTGACAAGTACTGAGCTAGTACCACGTGGAGTAGGCTAGGTAGTTAGATACATGCATGGCCACATTTCAGTAGAGTCCATGGAATACCAGAGGGACATGAGGGCCAGACTATTGTTGGGATCCAGGTGGGATTTCCCATCACATTGTAGAGTCGGTAGGTGATGGTAGTCATTGCTTGATGGGTTTGATGTTTGGGTGCACACACATTTTCAGATCTCTATAAGAGCCTTGGACATCCCTAGTGATAGGACTACTTGACATGAGGGTACACCCTTTTTAGGAGATATCTCAACATATTTACCATGTGTGGAGTCATAGAGTGATTACCCTACTTTGGCAGGAGTTGGTCAGAGGAGGTGGCATCGGCAGGCCACTAGGCAGGGTAGTACGTAGAAACAATAATCTCTCATGGGTACATGGTACACTTGAGCTATGGAGGATAGGAGAAATGGTGTAATTTTCATTGGCATGTGAGGATTCAAGCCTCTTTGATCCTTTAGAGAATATGTGGAGATGTAGCCCATCTCATTGGGGATTTACTAGCAGAGTGGTGGATATTTTGGCCCATGCAGGGTACTATACGTTACAAGGTGGTACGGTAGTAGGCACTGATACGCAAGACTACACAGAGTCATGTCATAGGGTTCAGTGTTATGTAGAGGGATGCAAACTACTGTGTACAAACCTGATGTTAGACCACAACAACTAGGGGTGTGCAGGGCCATGCAGCGAGGAGAAGTGGCTTGAAGAGAAGCATGGAGATGCATGGGGGTTTGTTGTAGTATGTCGGACTGCGTTGTTGAGTAGTAGTGCCTCATATCACATGGGGTACATATTGGGAGAGACAATTTCAGTGGCACAAGAGGGATACATGATGATACAGGATGGTATATCTGTAACCAGAGGTATCCAGTGGTGTACAGGGGCAGGTTTGAGCACACAGTGGCATGATGAGGAGTGAGGAGAAGCTTGGTGGTATGTAGTAACCCATGATATGGCGCAGCAGGCACTTGGAGCGTTGCCTACTAGGGGACTTATGGACAGGGGAATTAGGTGTACCCTGGGATGCACCTCACCTAGGATTGATGACGATATTGTTGAGAATATGGAGACACCACGTTTAGCAGAGACAGGGCTATGAGGGTGTTATCAACATATCTGAGGTAGAGGTAGTGTGGTCCAGAGGATTACTCTTTAGCATTCAGTTATAATCCTGATCACACCCTTTGGGACATACCCACCAGTCATCCTCCAGTGTGGTTTTCAGACTCAAGGTGTTTGGTTGTTTCCCCTTTACACTCTCCAATTAGGAAACAGGGCATGGGAGGCTCGCCCTAGGCAGTCAGATGAGATATTGTGTGTCAATATCTAGAAGTAGACTCTCCAATTAAGACAGTTGGTAGGTGCACGAGTTGATGGATACCGGCTTAGGGATGACATGGTTGATTGCGAAGGTCCCATATGGTCCACCCCTAGGCTCACATTTGAGGGAGGGTGGTTGGTATACTTCATCTACAGGAGGGTACCCAGACTCCGAGAAGTGTCCAGATGTATCATTAGGAGTTGGGACATCGGATTTTACTATAAGGTCTGTCAAGAGCAGGATAGGCATGCATGCGTGGGACATACTCCTGGTACTTGGAATCCACCTAGGGGATATATATAGGGGTCATAGCTGAGGGTGAGATGGGTTCTAGCAGGTAGAAGTGCTACGCAGCGACATCCTGAGAGGAGTTAGAGTTGGGAGCTCCCAGTATGGTTGGGGAATCCAAGGATCTATTGGGCAAGTGGATCAATCCACTATGTGATGAGCAGGAATAGAGTAGACGATGATCTAGTCCACTTTGGGTTTGGCATGTGGGGGAGCGCTGATATTTCCACTACATGGAGAGGCAGACTTCTCATGTTGTTGCTCAAGGTCATGATCGATAGTGGATGAGTAGATATCAGCATCATGGGGATGCTCGGTTAGGATGATCTTGGCCTACACATATTTTGCACAAGAAGGCCCCAGGAGAAAGGGATACAGTTTGCACCTGATTGGGGATATCTCACGGCTAGAGTGGCACAACATCAACATGGTGGCACCTCTACGAGACTAGCAGGGGACCCAAGCATTATAGCTCTACACATCTCGATAACCTTTAGGGGTGAGTTGAATACTACATGGAGGGATCATGCAGATCTTCCATTGGGATTTAGCGAGTCACTGATGGAGTGGGGGACTTCATTAGTATGGCAGGTTGGTCAGCGAGATGATAGCAGGAGGAGCTCATGTGAGAAAGATGCTACCTCTGTAGGTATTAGGTAGTATCTTCGAGGGTTTACTCTTGGAGTGTGCAGGATGGAATACATGGTAGGGATACTACATGAGGAGTTGTGCATAATTCCATATTATCATGGTTCCCTACTCACAAATGATGACTAGAGGGATTTTGCTACTTGCTCCTGGCAGGATGGTGTGTAGAGCAGGTGGAGCTTCATATTGGACAGCATGGCTTAGGATCCTAGCATTGAGGGATCCCTTGATATTAGAGAGATGTAGAGGACATGGAATATTCAGTGGCGCATCTGGAACCTAGGCACATTTTTCACTAATAGTGGGGGGGAGCGTCAACTAGAGATGAGGTTTTTTTAGACGTTGGTTGAGGACAAGCAATGTTTTGGCAGAGAGGATTGTAATATTCCTAACTAGTTTTTAGCTAATTAGAATATTAAAATTTTATTTCCTTAATTAAGTAGATGAATAAGAGGGTAGAGGGACCCATAAATTCCCTTACTAGAATAAAACCACTTCCTTAGTGTGAAAGTGGAACAATGCAGTAGTGGATGGGGCCAAGAGGCCAAGTGAGCAAGTTGTCTATGTCGAGGATAAGGACCAAGATAACAACGTAGTTATGATGTGGGACTAGGGGTGGGAGGGTTCCTCAAGTATAAGAAGGGGGTGAGGATATCCATAGAGATCATTTAGAGTTATTTGATTTTCCTATCATTTACGACTTGAGCACGCTTGAGCTATTTAGCCAAGTCTGCAGTGTTGTTTAGCACACGGGTCTTTCCGAAAGGAAATCCCAACCTCGTGCTCGAGGGACTTTGAGTGCTCACTCAAGAGAGGAGTCCTAATATCCTTGAGAGAATATATCATTATTTTTGCATGAGGCCATTTGCAACCCTCTAGAGCAGCACCATCATCTAGTGACTTACACAGTGTAGCAGTAGAGAGATCTAAAGGAGGGTGAGATTCCATAGCATTACCGCTTGGAATCTAATTAAGGGATCAACCCTTCAACATTTGAGTTGCATGGAAGTTGTTGCAACATTTTATTTTTCATTTCAGCTCATATCACTGCATACCCAGTAGAAGTGGGTTTTCATACCCTAGGAGGGTGATTTTTCGGTGTATGCCAATCCAGAATTCCTTTCTAGATTTTTCTAGGTTTTGTGAGTAGAGTCCAATGTCCAAATCCCAAAATTTTCTGAGCACCAAAACAACCTCATCTATGCAGCCCTTTTAATCCAACAACAACATTTCCAACATTTCCAACAAGGGCAGCGTAGTGAGAGAGTCCAGTAGAGAAATAGTTACACAATGTTTCAGTGGGGGAGCTTGAGGGCCATTCTAGCCATCTCTGTCGGCTTGAGTGATATCATTTCAAAACTGTTGTATTTTTTCTTTTTCACCTCCATATTAATAAAATGGCTCAGCAATTTCTGGATCTATTTATGGTGTTTTGATGCATTTTCGATATTGCTGCATTTTTTGTCTTTGTTTTCTTTGTATTACTGTTGTTTTCCTATTTGGAATATTACATACTCAGGTTGTAGTATCTATAATGTTGCAAATTTTCATCACTTGGTTGGAAATGATTCAGTATATTGCATAAGGTAAGTGCATAAAATTTATGAATGTTACATATTGGAAATTAGTATCACTTGTTTTGAAGCGCACCCTATTTCAAAATCTAAAATCAAATCAAATTATAATATATTATTATAATCTAAATTAGCATAAGCTATATCATCTATCAAAACCAATTTAATTAATTATGTTGTTAAGCCCTAGATAAGTCCCATATTAACCCTAAAACCCATTATCAAGCCCTAGATATTGAGTGACTACATTTCTATTATCATATTTTTATGTAGGCTAAAGGTATATTGATGAAATGGTTAAACATGTAGTTATGAAGAAAAATCTTCTTATCATATTTTGGATCAATAGATCAACTCAAATCAGATTTTAAACTACTCAAATTGATAAGACTTGAAGGGAGCTTTCCAAAGGTATATTAAAGTCAGAAAAATACCCCCTGGAGGGGAGGAGATTGCCAATCATTTTTTTAGGTTTAAAGACAAATTTGTAGGGCCAAAATTCATGGTGAATGTAGTGCATTAATACTTGGTGATTTTTTTTCATTCTACCAAGGTTGGGAGAGGGTGATGGTTAAATGGTGGTTTAGTCCATCCATGGATCACACAAGTGATAAAATATCAATGGCCATTGGACGAATAATTGCGTGAGAGTTACCACATTGTCTGGCACCCCATGAGATCCAACAATAGAGGATGAATAAATATAATGACTACAATCACATCGATTAAACAACATGTTAGGGTTTAATAGGCTTCCAACACCTGATGGGGCATTCACTGATGACTTGGCATAGTGACATCGTTCAAACGATGACATGGAATAAAAAGAAAAGGGAAAGTAGTAGTATGACATGGCATCAAGTGGTAGATGACTTGGTAGTCTGGATCAAGGACACATTTCATGTGTTTGTGATCCTTTTAGGTGGCCATGTGGGCCCTTTTTGGGTGAAATCTCAATAAATACTAAGAGGCCATGTAGAACTAGTAACATAAGCAGGATGTCATTTGAAAATTTAGCTAGTTGATAAGCCTAGGAAATAAAATTATCGTATCAATACTCAGTTATATGGATGAAGGGGCCAAAATAAAGACACTTGGGTAGCTTGACATTAAATGAAGAAATTGGAAAAGCATTTGGCAGAGTTTGAATATTTTGTAGTTTTCCAAATATAGAGATGAGTTTGTACACAACTTAGTGGCACTTGCTGAATTTGGTGAACAAATTTTTAATTGGAAGAGAATTTAGCATTGTTTCCCTATCTAGCAGTTAGCTATGTTTGGAATTGCTACTAAGGCTCCCAGTAAAATCCTATAACTTACAAAATTAGAGAAATCAATTTGATTAAGATAGAGGTTGATTTAATATTAGCATGTAGGACTTGAAGATGATTTGCACACATAGATAACTCATGTATAAATAGGTTCAACAATAAGAATAAATCATTTAGCTTGAAGAAATGAAGGAAATACATGAACTTAATTAAAGTTCTAAATCTAAGAATATCAAATCTTATTCTTTATAAGCATAAATTGAGTCAATAAGACTATGGATGATAAAGATATTAGAGAAGAAAATCATTGAAGGAATTTTATGGTGATTTTGTAGTAGAGATTGCATTGGTGATTGGGGTGTGTGATTGAGAAAAAAAGAAAAGTTATTTGTAAAAGATATGTTTTCATTGTTTGAGTTTGAAAATGAATGAAATATGAACCAAGGAGGTATAGAAAGTTGTATCCTGAATGATCAGATTTGGATCAAGGATCTAAGTGATAGCTCAAATTTCAAAGTGTTTGAAAGTGTGTCAAACTTGAGAGACCGTTTCGATCACATCTTGTTCATTCCAGTGCTGTGAATGGTTCAAAGAATTGACACTGTATTAAGAAGTTATCGTGATTTGAAAAGTCCAGTAAACTGCCATTTTCAACCTTTGACCAGGTTTGACTGGGTTTTGAAAAAAAAAAAAAGAATATTCCAGGAAATATTCCTCGAAATATTCCCTGGAATATTCCTTCTGGGCCAGTCAGATCATGACAACTGTCACCTTATTATTGGGCATAAGGATTTTTTATCCAATCAGGAGTTGCCACGTGGAAGGCCCAGAGGTCACCAAGTGGCCCAGGTTTAGTGTATTAAAATTTTTGGTTGGGGACAAGAGTCGACCCTAAGACCTCTTGCCCAACACGCGGGCACCTTAACTGTCTGCTCTACCAGAGTTTCTTAACATTCATAGTCCATGCGTTTTATTTAAATGTTTATGAAATCACATATGGGGGTTTGGAGGGGCAAGCCCGTCCCCACATGGATGTCACCCGTGACCAAGGCCAAGTGCTTAAGCCCCTAACTGTCCACAGTTATGGTTGCAACTTGTCACATGCGAAGTCCAACCGACAGTCTATTAACCTACGCAGTTTATCTGCTGGCGGTTACGGTTTGAAGACTGCGGTGTTAGGGCCATGTGCCCAACACCCCAACCAAAAATTTATTTTCATAGTTATCTTGGTGGTAATTTTTTCCAGTGTGGCTTTAATGGTAGTTATGTCTATTTTAACTGGAGTTAAGTGCAGTTCCTCCACATTTAGTGGAGCTTTTTAGGGGTCATTGGAAAAAAATTGAATAAGCTCTATTTTGAGCTAGATTCGACCATTATGAGAGTGTGAATAGTAAATTTAAACTTTCCTGGACATTCTAGACTCATTCATGAGGGTTGCAGAGCCATCAGAGGACTTTTTAGCAAGTTTTTTCTTCAGATAAGTTCTAGGGGCCACATGTCCACTAGGGGCTAGCAGCAGTCTAAGGCCTAGCTAGGGCAGCTATAGGCCTTACCCAGGAATCCAATAGTCAATATTGGATGTTTTAGAAATTATGGAACTAATGGTGTGGTTTTTAGAGCCTGTAGAGAACTTTTGAAGGTCTAGTTTCTTCAGAGAAGTTCCAAGGGCCACTAGGGTCATCAGGTACCTAAAGGAGAATGAGGTCAATCCAGACCAACCAATATCCATTCTGAACAAACCAATTGTCATTTCTGATTGTAATGAGCCTTCTAAATCCATTGAAGTGATTTTTATAAGATTTTGAGGACTTCTGAAGGCCGAGATGCTTAAGGTAATTTTTTAGTGAACCCATAGAGAGGGGGTGCCACCAGGTGTTGGAGGCGTAACCGGAGTAGCCGAAGGCCAATTTATGCAAATGAATAGTCTATTATGACTATTTAAGAAATTTGGAATGAAATGAAAGGATTTTCAGAGTCATTGGGAGACTTTTGAAGGTCGAGAAGACACAGGGAAGTTTCATGCAGCCTAGAGCCAATAGTGGATGGAGGCCTAGTTTGGGGAGCCAGAGCTCATTTTGAGAAAATACTTAGTATATTTTAGAGGTATCATGTATGCTAGAGAAAGTAGGTGAGGTTTCAAGGACATGAAAATATTTATTAAGGAGTTAGTGCCACAGTGAATCTTAGGGAAGCTTAAGGCACTTACAATAGAGATCAAGTCTGAGGGAAGCCTAGTTTTATCTTCAGAGTGATGACAACCATTCCAGGGGTATGATGATATTATAAGTCCAATGGAACAACCCAAATAACCATTGGAGTTGAGTTTGTAACTTGTAAAATAATTTATACATCATACTTCCAAAGAGAAAAGTTAGTTGACATAGGCTCAAGGAGACGTAGCCCACGATATTCAGGTGAAATCCTTTATTAAATTTTCTGTTGTGTGTTGATTCTTATTTGTTGAACTTTATGGTTGTTTCACATGCTTAATATCAGAAAAAACAAATGTTCTTAAATCACTTAAACATTTAGGAAAATATCACCTATTTCAAGTATAAAATTTCGCACAATCATGTATAATAACGATCATTTATTTGTTTAACTGAGTGGGAGGCACTTGCACATAAGCATTTCAAGTTATCCACCCATTTTCAGATCAGGTTAGTATTAAAGCACTAGGTTTCTTGCTTGAAAGAGCACTAGTTTTCTTGCTTGATAGAGCACAATTTTGCTTGTTTGACTTGAAAGGTGTTTAACTGTGTGAAGAATTTTATTGTTTGCAAATTTCCTGATGCTTACAAGTTTGAGTTTGCTAGGGGTGAAGGGAAGATACTATTAGCTAAGTCTAGAAGAGTACAAGAAGGAATAAGGCTAAATGCATTCTCCTTACCCAAAGGACCTCAAGGAAAACCTTGAAGCACAAGAGGGAGTTTTAAAAAGAGGCTGCTTGAAGAAGAGCTTGAATCTACAGCCATTTTGTTTCGAAGCTTTGTCAAAATTGTTTTGAAGCTTTTTGAATTGTTGTTGAAAATTTTTTTAGTTCATTTTCATAAGATGACAACTTCTTCAAGTGAGGTTTCAAAATCATCCTCCTTCACAATATTCTTCGATGAACAGATGAAGCAAGACTTCTACATCCTAAAGGATATGGCTGAGATTCTGTATGAAGGAAGAAGGGAAAGAACTATACTTCATGAGAAATTGGTTTCTATGAAGCAAGAGAAAGAAGGAATTATTCAAATAATGCATGAGATGTAGATGAAACTCCATCAAGCCCAAGAGGCCTTAACCAAGAACATGCGTGAAGCAGAGGTAAATCACTCAAATTTTTCGTCAAATTCCTCTTCAGAAATATGTCTAGGTTAATTTTAAAAACACACTAGAGGTATAGGGTCCAAGTTAATGTTAAAAATGGGCTATGAAGGCAGGGGTTTATTCAAACATGGACAAGGCATGGTTGATCCTATTTTGGTTGAGGAAAGACCTAAGAAATTTGGTCTAGGCTATGTTCAATCTTATGGCGAAAACTCCAAATTCATGAAGGCATTTGAGACAACTTCAAAAAGAAATTTTTTTACAAGTTATAAACCACAAACATGTCAAGTTTTTTTTCAAGTTCATTGCCATTGTTGTAGCAAGATGTTTGTAGACATGCAGCTTATGGTGAGCATGAGAGTTCGGAAAACTATCAAGACATGAAGACTGACGTTAGTCTTCAAAATAAAGATGGAATCTCTACAAGTTCATCTCCTCAAGAAGGTAAAAAATATGGACATGCAAATTAGCATTTGAGGTATAATTCTTTCCATAGTCAAGTTGATTATGTTTATGGCAAGCATGAAAATTCTGCATGCATGAAAGGAAGAAAGAGTTACTGTGCATATTGTGGTCTATGTAACCATGATGTTTCGAGATGCTGGAAGAGATTGAAGGCATACAGGAAACATTTGAAGCAAAGGCAACTTGAAAAGAAGGTGAAAAAGACTTGCACACATTGCCAGAAGAAGGGACATGTTGTTTCCCAATGTTGTACATTGCATCCAACTAATCATCCCAAGCATTTGAAGCAAGAGGATAAAAATACAGGTGAAAGTGGAACCAAATATTCCATCATTGATGTGAGAATAGATGTTTCACATGAAGAAGATTTTCAGCAGCAAAAATTGCCATGGAAGTGGCTTGGTAAGAAGTGGTTTGACTTCTTGACCTAGTAAGACATACATTCATTTGTACATATAAAAATTTAGTTATGTATGCATGTTTTATGTTTTAATCTCAAGTTTTTTTGAGCCACCTTGGATCGATGATCAAGGACATGATGTTCAGCTACCTTCTATAAATTTCTCGCCAGGAATTTCTGGATGAGTTCGAGGAAGACAATTCTTGACAGGAGGACAAGACATCTAAGAGGGGAAGTGTTGACTCCTTTAGATTTTGGGCTTAAAGGCACTAATACAACCAAGGAAAAGTGTATGGAGGCTGGAAAAATGAGGGTTTTGTACTCTCATCTACTGAATAGATCAGGAAATTAGTCTTTTGGGGTCCAAAATATTCCCAATCGGGAGGTGTGATCAAATTTGGATTAAGGACCTAAGTGATAGCTGAAATTCCAAAGTTTTCAAAAGTGTGTCAAGCCTAAGCGACCGGATAGATCTCATACTCCTGATTTTGGCACCGTGAACGGTTCGAAAAACTGACACCGTATGAAGAAGTTATCGCAATTTGAAAAGTTTAATAAACTGCAATTTTCGACCTTTGACCAGGTTTGACTGGGTTTTGAAAATTCAAAAAAAAGGAAAGAATATTCCAGGGAATATCCCTAGAATATTCCTCAAAATATTCCTTGAAATATTCCTTCTAGGCCAGTCGGATCATGGCAAGCAGCACCTTATTATTGGGTATACATATTTTTTATCCAATCAGGAGCCGTCACGTGGCAGGCTCGGAGACTGCCATGTGGCAAGATTGGAGGCCGCCATGTGGCCTAGGTTTTTTGTATTAAAATTTTTGGTCAGGGATAGGAGTTGACCCTGAGAACTCCGTCCCAGCACGTGGGTGCCTTAACCGTTTGCTGAACCAGATTTTCTTATTAATCATAGTCCGCACGTTTTATTTAAATGTTTATGAAATCACATATGGGGGTTTAGAGCCGCCAGCCCCTCCCCACATGGGCATCGCTCATGAACAGTGCCAAGTGTTGAGCCCCTAACTTTCCTCAGTTATGATTACAACTTGTCACATGTGATGTCCAACCAATAGTTTATTAACTTGCGTAGTTTATCCGCCTGCGGTTATGGTTTGAAGACCGCGGGGTTAGGGCCATGTGCCCAACATCCCAACTAAAAATTTATTGTTGTTGTTATCCTAGTGGTAATTTTGGCTAGCGCGCCTTTAATGGAGGTTATGCCTGTTTTAACTGGAGTTAAGTGCAGTTCCTCCACATTTAGTGGAGCTTTTCGAGGTCACTGGACAAAAATTGAATAGGCTCTATCTTGAGCTAGATTCGACCATTTTGAGAGTGTGAATAGTTGATTTTTACTTTCTTCGACATTCTAGAGTCATTGATGAGGGTTTTAGAGCCATCAAAGGGATTTTAAGTAGGTTTTTCTTCAGAAAATTTCTAGGGGCCACTAGGGCCACTAGGGGCCAACAGCAGTTTGAGGCCTAGCTAGGGCAGCTAGAGGCCTTACTGAGGAATCCAATAGTAAATTTTGGATGTTTTATAAATTATGGAACTAATGGTGTGGTTTTTAGAGCCTGTAGAGAAATTTTGAAGGCCGATTTGCTTCAGAGAAGTTCTAGGGCCATTAGGTGCTATTAGGGGAATGAGGCCAATCCAGAGCAACCAGTATCCATTCTCAGCAAAAAAATAGTCATTTATGACTAGAATGAAACTTTTGAATCCATTGAAGGGATTTTTAGAAGCTTTTGAGGAGTTATGAAGCCCAATATGCTTTAGGGAATTTTTTAGTGAACCTAGAGCCAGGGGGTTCCACCAGGTGTTAGAGGCATAACTAGAGTAGCCAGACACAAATTTATGAAAATGAATAGTCTATTCTGAATATTTCAGACATTATTAATCCAATGAAAGGAATTTTAGAGTCATTGGGAGACTTCTGAATGTCACAAATCCACATAGAATTTTCGGGCAGCCTAGAGCTAACAATGGATGAAGGACTAGTTTGGGGAGGCAGAGCTCATTTTGAGCAAATGATCAGTATATTTTGGAGGTATCATGTATGCTGGAGATAGTAGGTGAGGTTTCAAGGACATAAAATGATTTCTTAGGGAGTTAGTGCCATAGTGAATCTCAAGGAAGCTTAAGGCAACAACAACAGAGATCAAGTCTAAGGGAAGCTTAGTTCTATCTTCAGAGTGATGAAATCCATTCCAGGGGTATGATGATATTCGTAACCCAATGGTAAATCCAAAATAACCATTGGAGTTGATTTTTTAACTTGTAAAAGAATTTATACATCATAATCCCAAAGAGTCAAGTCAGTTGACATAGGCTCAAGGAGACGTAGCCCACGATATTCGGGTGAACTCCTTTATTTAATTTTATGTTACATGTTGATGCTTATTTTTTGCACTTTATGGTTGTTTCACATGATTAATATCAGAAAAAAATAAATGTTCTTAAAGCACTTAAACAATTAAGAAAACATACACCTATCTCAAGTATAAAATTCCACACAGTCATGTATAAGCACGATCATTTATTTGTTTCATTGAGTGGGAGGCTCTTGTGTAGAAGAATTTCAAGTTATCCACCCATTTTCAGATCTTTGAAATTCAGGGGTTGTAGCTCCTTTTAGTGGAGGCAGATAAACTTAGGGGTTATATCTTCTTTCAGTAGTAGTTGATAATATATGGAGTAGTAGCTTCCTTCGTGTTGGAGCCTGAGAATCCAATGGTTTTGGGGTTGAAGCTCTCAAGTAGGTTGAAGCCTATAAATTAATGTAACAAGAAGTTGAAGCTTTCCTTTGTAAAATAAATTTCGAAAATATTTAAGTCCTTGTGTGTTACATATGTGCTTATTTTGTTGGTTAATAATGATTCCTACATGAATTGTCGTTAAAGAGATTGTTGGTGTTTAATTATTGTTTACCTTGTGAAATAAAGTTAAATTCTCACAACACTGATTCACCCACCTCTCAATATTATCCTAGTTTATAACAATTGGTATCAAAGGAAAAATTACATGAAGATTAATTTATAATATGGAAGAAATATTATGGGCAATGGAAAACTAGGAAGGATGATACACCAACAAGGCACCTATGTTCAATGGAATAAACAATGTTTTTTGGAAGGTATGACTGGAAATATATATTTAATCTCTTGGTGGAAATTTTTGGGACATAATTGGAGAAAAATATCAAAATCCTCAAGCCATGATTACTAGAGATCAAAATATTGAATTTTAAATGAAATTCCAAGGTTATGAATGACTTATGCATTTTCCTACCTAAATCAAAACTAGTCAAGGTCATGAATTTCACTACTCAAAAGAAATATGGGAAAAAATGAGTAGCTACTATGAAGGTGATATCAAGATAAATAAATAAAAAAATTAAGGGTTTTATAATGCAATATGATTCTTTAAATATGCATGATGATGAAGATATTGCAAAATAATTTCTTAGGGTTAATGAAATTATGAATACAACAAGAGGTATCGATGAAGAACTAAAAGATCCAATAGTAGTCCAAAAGGTGCTAAGATCTCTCCATAAGAGATTTAATACAAAAGTTTCAGCCATTGAGTAAATGAAAAACCTTAAGTATCTCAAATTGTATCAATTACTTGGCACTATTACTGCCAATGAGATGAAGATTTCTGAGGGAAATTCTACAACAAATGATTCAACCTTCAAAGAAAATAAGAGGCCCAAGAAAGAACATAGTGACTCGTGTTGTGACTCAGATGAAGAAGAGGCCAAGTTTGTGAGAAATCTCAAGAGAGCATCAGGAAAGTACAAAGGTAAGCTAGCATTTTAGTGACTTAATCAGGGAAAATTTTAAGGATAGAAAATTATCTTGAAGTTTAAAAAATCGACGAATCTCACTAGTCCCTAATATGTAGACTATAAAATGTTTATTGATGTATTTATAAAATTATTCAAAATTATAATGATTTTATATATACTATCTATATAATGTTGGTGATTTTTAACATAAAATAATTTTATATTGTAAAATTTGTGAGAATTATTTTTATAAAAAAATGGGAAATTGGAAAATAATTTTTTTGGAAAAAACATGAAAAATTAGCCCACCTATGAATATTATCCCCTAAAATTTTTCATGGCTTTAATTGTGGTAAAGTATGTCACTATGCATCTAAGTGTCCTAATAAGAAGAAGAATTAATATTACCCTAGGGAGAAGTTTATAAAAAATCAAAAGAACAAAAAGAAGGCTAAAAAGAAACATTTATACAATCAAGACTCCAACTCCTCTGAGATTGAAGACAACCAATCACCAGGTGAGGATAGAACTCATGAAATCTCAATATCATTTATGATCATGACCATAGAAAATCTGGAAATACAACTTGTTGAGTTTGATGGATAAGAGGTTGTAGTTGACCTTACAAGAGAGTTTATCAGTACTCCTGAAGATTTCCAAAGGCTAAAGAATAATAACAAACTACAAAAGGAACTACTAGTCAAGGATAAAGCCGAAGCAATAGAACCACTACTTCCAAATATTGAAGAAAGAAAGAAGATCTAAGAAACTATAAATCAACAATTCAATGAGAAAAATCAACCATGTGAAAGGCTTGGAGGAGAAATTGTTTCTCCAAGGAAATAACTTGTAAAGGAAAAAAGCCACGTGAGTTTTAACGAAAACTTTGGAAAAGGGAAAAAAATCTTAAATGGACTTCTTGATGCATAAAGACCATCATATATAAGAACATGAATATGATTTGAGGTCGATTCAAACTCAACATTTGATGTGAAATGTAAGAATGCTATTACCTTTGATCAAGTTGTGAATAATTAATCCAATGTAAGAAACTCTCAAGCGAATCAACATTTCCAATATAAAAGGATCATGTTGATTTTGACTCAAAAAAATTATAACAACACATAGAAGACAAGTCAAAAAATAAATTGAATATAATTATTTTATTATTTTATAATTGAAGATAATATATGTATGAAAAGTAGTTTTTATTATTTTATTATTTTTTAATATTTTTACTTTTTTACTCCAAAAATGGTGAATCATCCCCCATGGTTGACATCATCATCTTGAATCCTATTTGTTCTTATAAAGTTTATTTTCGTTGTACATTTTTCTTAGAAGGCCCATTTTAGACCTCAAAATTTCTCTAGTGAACCCCGATGTTTCTTGTTTTAGTTTCCTTAATTATAGGAAAAATTACTATATTTGGAAGTTTTTTGGGTCATTAATTATATGCCAAAGTTACGAGCCTGGGAAGGTAAATTTCCAACTAACCCCAACAGGGCCCATAATATTTTTGTGCTTCATCTCCTAGGGGTATGTTTTTGGATGTTCAAGGTTTCCCGTTGTTTCATAATGATAAAAAGGCCTTCGAGCCTCATTGTATCACAGTTCAAAAGGCATGTCGCCACCACATTGCTTCTCAGAGATAAGCTATGATTTTCCAAGCTTGTTTATTTACATTCTCCATGTAACCATTTTTAGTACTTTTTTATTAATGAATTAAAGTTATGTTTTCATTGTACCTCTATGTTTCTATTTATATCTATATTTCATTTCGTTCTTGCATAAACCTGGATCAGTGGTATCAAAGCGGCGTGTTGTTTCTCTATGCATGTCCCCAGTGAGTTTGGGGTATAAAGAGATAGGACTTGAACTATTTGAAACCTTACAAGACCGTCCCTGATGATACTGACGACCTCCCATGGCAGAAGAAAAAAAATATGAGGGAGCAGGAGATCCTCTCAAACTGTTGCTCAAGGAAGCCCCTGAGTGGAAAATAAATGAGATGATAGAAAAAATTTCCTAGATCCTTCAAAAAATGCCCACTGATGATGCATCTTCATCTAGAAGTCACTTCAGAGGTGTTGCCCCCTTCAAGGTACAAGTGAACCTCAATATCCCTATATTTGAAGGTAAAAAATATGCAGATGTTTCAGAGAAATAGTTGAATCTGTTGAAGGGTTATTTTCAGCCAATAGTTTCTATGATAGGGAGAATATTAGTTTCAAATTAATTAATGCCGCTTCTAATGTGAAGGACTGGTGGAAAAATTACTGTGAGAAAAGGGAAAAGGAACCCTCTTTGTCAATTTCCACCATGTTGTGAGTCATGAATTATTTTTTCTCTTTCAATGCACCAACCTCTATCCCCTTCTCCTCATTTAACATTCAATGTAGAATTTTGATGCATGCATGAAGCATGTTAATGCATGTAAACATGGGCATAAGGGTCTCATGGATAGCATGTCCATGAGAAGTTAGAACCATATACTCACTGTGACAAATAAGGTCAACATCAAACTTATATTATGTGCTCCATAGTAATCTTAATAAGATTTTTATGGGATGCATGTTGCTTGCTAGATACTTTTACATGAAAAAATGAAAGTTACAATTACTAAAAGAAGGAAGCATACTATGCCAAATAAGCTAGGGAACCAACCAAGTATGAGATTCAAAGTGATGAATCTATATAATGTATGAATAATGGAATCCTAGAAACATAGCCCATTGTGTATAACATTCTTAGTGTGTTGTTTATGAGTAATTAGCTAACCTATTATAAAACATAATTTATAAGATGATCATTAAAAATAGGACTAACAACATTTTCTACCCTTTGAATGTAACAAACTTGGGTTAAAAGCTTATGTAATAAAAGTTAATAAAGGTAAACAATAAGAACACAATTAAGGGAAACTTATTCCAAGCTAAATGTGGGGCAAAGATATCCTAGTGGGTATCACTAGATGTGTTTATGGCTAAACGAAAATTTCCAAAAGCAAGGGCTAAGGCACTAAAGAGGAAAACATTATTTTTGGCACATTATTTATGAAAATAAAGGAAATTAGGAGAAAAGGAAGGTGAAAGGTCACAGGTTGCATGTGATAAGGAAATTGAAGGAGAATAATGGAAAATAAAGAAAATAGAGGCCTCATTGGTAAAAATGTTTTTGAGGAGAAATTGGTACCTTTTGGCAGTTCAGTATTCAAGCTCTCTCATCTCTCTCTCTCTCTCTCTCTCTCTCTCTCTCTCTCTCTCTCACTCACTCACTCACTCTTGGGCACTTAGATTTTTTCTTGGAGCATTCCAACATTGGACCAAGAAAGAGGAAAGCAAGTAAAGGAAGGACAAGGAGAGGAAAGGAAGGAAAATATCAAGAAAGGAAGAGAAGGATAGAGAATCTTGAACAAGAATAATTTATGGTAACATATTTCATGTGTGATTTCCTAGCTAGTTTGGACATGCATGGCTTATGTGTGTTGGTATTTGGTTCTATTTCTTTCGGTGACATGGTTTTGTCAGGTTTTGACAGTGGTTTTCAGACTTGCCTTCCATTTTTCGAGATAACCGTTGTGTGATGGGATTTTATTTCAATTTTGAGATTTGGAATTTTCAGATGGATTTTCGAACCTGGGGTAGAGGCAGTCTTAAGGAAATTCCCAAAATCCTAGGAATCCTTTGACCGGTTTTGGCGGGATACATGGTAAAACTTGAGGGTGGTGTCTTGGTTTAGGGCCTTGTGATCTGGTGTGGATTGTAGTAAAGCCCGAGAGACAATGAGACAAAAATTTCCTTAAGGATAGTTATGGCGTCTGGAGGGCATTCTGCAGAGTTTGGTTCGGTTTTTGATCTCAACATCGGTTTAAGTGAGATAAGTGTGATTTATGGTATGCCGAGGTAGGGTAGTTTAACCTCTAGATTCCCTTATTATTATTTTGATTGGTTATCCATAAGATCCCACATTCATGCTTGGACTATGGCACGGGGGTGACTGGATGAATATATATTTTTCTCATCCATGTCTATGGTCGAGTGGTACATGGAAGTCTTGAACCTGGTTGGCTCTTGCCTATGTTTAATAAAAGCTAAGTTCTCTTGATTTTGTACTTGTTAATGTGTGGATTTAATGGGTGTTATCCTATTATTATTTATATGGTTGTAATCATGGTTATATGATTCGTTCAAGTCATGGTTATTTCATGTATTTACTTGTAATTGTAAAGATAATGGATGCAATAACTAATTGATGTCATATCAGTTCAAGGAAGAGGGTAGTGATTCTTCTTGTCATGTCTCATAATATTTTTTCGGATCATTCATCCTCTTTATTGTATCACTACAAGAAAAAAACACATTGGTGAGGGTCATGCTTGTGACGGACCTTTAAGGTCTGTCACCAATGTCACATATGGTGACGGTCCTTAAAAAACCGTCACTGTAAGTGTATATAGTGATGGTCCTTTATGGTCCGTCACCAAAGACATTTTCAATGACACTTTTGGTGAGGGTCGTTAAAGGCCCATCACTAATTCTCTCTTTGGTGAAACTTCTAGTGACGAACTTTTAATGACCCTCACCAATGCTCTTTTTGTTACTTTTGGTGACGGTCAAAAAATGTCCGTCATCATTGATCACCAAAAACCGTCACTGTAAGTGTATATAGTGATGGTCCTTTATGGTCCGTCACCAAAGACATTTCACTTTTGGTGAGGGTCGTTAAAGGCCCATCACTAATTCTCTCTTTGGTGACACTTCTAGTGATGAAATTTTAATGACCCTCACTCTTTTTGTTACTTTTGGTGACGATCAAAAAATGTTTGTCATCATTGATCATTCCAATGAGTTTTTGATGACGCTATGTGCCTGTTAATATATTTTTTGTCAAAAGATAACGATTTAATACCATTATTGTGGAGAATTTTTTATAATATGTCCAAGGCCATAGTGGTTAGGGTTAGTCAATTTTTTAAGAAGTAATAAGCGTGTATCATTTCCCTCAAGTAATGACTAGTCGAATAGAGATTTCCTATGAGTCAACACATGATTCATATCTATTAAGTTTATTATCTAGCAAATTCCATTTAGATAAAGTTCCACTATTGTGTGTAGGAAATATATTATTTAATAGATAATCGAGCTCTGACAATTCTATTAATGAGAAAGACCTAACAATCCTCAACAATTTGGGCACACCTTAAATTAATGCTTTGGCACACACTAACATTTCTTAGCACCCCACATGTCTTGGAACATCTTTGTACCTAGAACATCTTGTGATGACACTGACGCCCAAGCACATGGTGGCATGTGCTAGCACAACATGGAACTCTCCTATCATGTTTTGGCATGCTGCATATAGTCCCTAGCATGCCTTGGAACACCTTCGTTGAATGCATTGACATACATTAGCACTTGGCACAAAATGCCACTTGGCATGTATTAGGACCTATTATTAGTGTTCCTAGCATGCCCCTTTTTAAAAAGATAAAGTTTTGACTTATTAACCCTCTTATTGGTTCTTCCTTTTGTTGCCTTGACACATATTGATATACCCTGGCACCCTATGCCACATCCTTAGCACCTAGCATGTATTGGCATATCTTGGCACTATTAATTGGCACATGATATAATTAGCACACCCTGGAACTCCCAAGCACACTTTGGAAATTCTTAACATGCCTTGATATTCCCTAGCATGCCTTACCAATGCTTAGCATACCTTTTCACTTTGTCCTTGGCATGACAACTAACACTGACCATTAACACTAGTCTTTGGCAGTACACGTTCCTCTTATTCATTAACTTCCATGAATTTTTACGTAGTGCTCCCTTAATTTTTTTTCCTAGTACTCCTTAACACTCATCAACATGCATTATCACTCTCTAGCACACCTTAGCACTCTTCAACATTCCCTTCCACTACATAACATGCATAACACTAGTCCCTGACACATATTGGTGCTTGGCACGTGTTGGCGCTTGGAAAGTCTTAGCATGTATGGAATATGTTGAGATGCCTTGGTATGATTTAGCATGGTTTAATATTAAATTTATTTGTGATGATCAATTGTTGGAAAGTAGATTAGAAGCAACAAAGGAATACTTGGCACTTAGAATGCACTAAGACTTTGCACTTGGCACCTATTGCTGCCTGGTGTTAGTGTGCCTAGCATGCCCCTCTTGGAAAATGTAAATTGATGACTTATTAACCCTCTTATGTGTTCATTTCCTTGTAGTTTAAATTTTTTCTCCCTTTTGTTGTCTTGACAGTCCCTGACATGCATTGACACACCCTTGCACATCTTGGCATGCCTTATCACTTGGCACATCTTAGCATGTTTGACATGTATTCCCACTATCTGGCATATCAAGGGGGTGAAGAGAGATGTAGTCCTAAAGTAGGTCGAGTACGAGGGCCGAGTAAGGGTTGCTAAAGGGAGGTCATGATCATCCTCCAAGAGCAAGATCATCATGTGAGGGTTCAGAAGAATGTTGCATACCTTAATGGTCGGTTTGCACTGGGAAGTAGGATGGCATATTGTTGGTTCTCTTATGTCAGATCAAGCTTAAGAGAGGTTTCTCATGAGAATCTGGGCATGTGATTTCAATGGTGTCTTTGTGTGAAGGCCACATCAAATTTTGAAATGTTGAAATTTGCAACAAGAAACAGTGAGATTGGAAACCAGAAAGGACAAAAAAAAATGCACCCACACTGGTGAGGAATTTTGATGCACCAAGAGTGAGGAATGTGGGGTGTCTAATTTATTTTTACCTTAAATAAATTGGACAATAAATTGTAATTTCATCTCATAACAACTTGTGTCAGTTAATTAAGTCATGATGACCAAGTTAGCTCAAGAAATTTGAGTTGAGGGTCTAATATGAGGCCTCTAGAGGGATTCTAATATTTTTGGGGTCCAGTTGAAGTTGATGCATTAGTGGGGTGCAAGTGTAATTAACTCAATTAAATGAGTTAAAATCAGTTTAACTATTTCTAACCGAGTGATGAGCTAGTGAGAGGTCCAGTGAATTAAATTAGATTTAATTCACAATGAGCGATCAATCAAATAACTGATAATTCACTATTAATAGTTGCATGCATGTCAGTTTCGAGGAATACCCAGTTGAGACAAAGGTTAAAGGGAACATAACTATTAGTTTTTTCAGAGAAATTTCCCATGTGAAATTATAAAGTCATTGGGATGCCATGATGGATTGCGCAATCAAGGAAGACTGATTTTCCTAATTAATAAGGTGTTAATTCCCTAGGAATTTCATGAGCAAGGCAGGCTGAAGTAAGGATGAGAATTGGCTAAGTACTAGACCGAGTTTTCCTAGATCAATGGGAGACAATTGACAGAGTGCTAGAGAATCTCATGAGAGATTAAGCATTGTATTGTTTCATGATTCCTTGACTTAATACACAATAGAGATAGAGGGGTTTTGATTAGTTGCTTTCCCCAAATACATCATGTTGTTGTGTGATTGATAATTTATTTCTCTTACTTATATGTGATTGTGCGATCAATTTTTGTTTCCGTAAATTGTAGGAAGGATTCAATATCTTGTTTTAGAAGATTACAGGATCAGATTGAATCTTGTTGGTTAGATTTTCTACATGGTATCAGAGCAGGAATTTTTTGGGCAGCGAGTTTGTAGAGAATATCTGAAGATTTTGGTGTAAAATTTTCGAAAAAAATAGAATATTTGGATTCCTTGCAAAAATCTACCCAAGTGGAAAAAAAAATCGGTCAAATCGGAGCTCGGATGAGGGAGATATCATCGATTTAAAATCAACTCTTTTTTAGAAACTTTTTGTAACTTCGGGACAATTACACTGTGCGTGAGTCAAGAACCTATATGCACTTGAGGTACCGGATGCATGCAAAGCTTTGAGGAGAAAGGCAGAAGTTAGAGACTTGGTGGTTTAGAGGGAGCATAAATTACCTCTCAACATGCATCCTCATGAGAAGCAGTCTCAGAAGGTTGTGGAGTAGCTGCCACAATTGGAGAAGCAGAGAGGAGACCGAGTGGAAACGTCCACTCAAGAGGAGACCTCCATGAGGGGGAAATTTTGAGCCTGATTGGAAGAGGGAGTAGCCATACCTTGAGGTGTAAGGTGGGGTTATGTGTAGACATAATCCCAAGATAAGAAATTTGGGCCAGGTCCATTGAGATGGCGTGTCTCATGGATCGAACCTGGCTACGAGGAGCCCACAGTACAACAGTAGTAGGAAGGATCAGTTAGATTGATGTAGTTAGATGTCAGCAAGACAGAAATCAGAGTGACAGATGTCAAATACTAGAGCACAAATAGATTTAGCAATAGTTCAAAGGGCACAGATGGAGATGTCAGCAGCAGTGCAGAGAATCCAGTACTAGACAGGTGCAGTAGCTAGTAGCAGTCAGAAGGCTCTGATGACAGATGCATTATATTGATTCAGTTGTTCAGAGGCTATTCAATTTCAGGATTTGCAGGTGCAAACAACACTAGAGAAGTGTAGCATGCAGAACATTCCAAAGGTACTAGATGGGGATACATTGAATTCCTTTCTTGTTGTGAGGGAGTGCTGAAATTTGCAACAAGAAACAGTGAAATTGGCGACTAGAAAGGACAAAAAAATGCACCCACACTGGTGAGGAATTTTAATGTACCAAGAGTGAGGAATGTCAGGAGTCTAATTTATTTTTCCCTTAAATAAATTGGACAATAAATTGTAATTTCGTCTCATAACAACTTGTGTCAATTGACTAAGTCATGATGATTGAGTTAGCTCAAGAAATTTTATTTAAGGTGATCGAGGTGGATATTGGTGGCCACCCGCCTATTCCACTTGGGCCCTCACCATTGTCTCTTTCAATTTTTCAGTTTCCTTAACTATAGCACAATTTACTATTTTTGTCAATTTTTTGGGTCCTAAACTTTCGAAGCCGTTTTGAGGCCCCAAATGATGTTTTTTGGGCATGAAAGGTTTGGCGATTTCATAGAAATTGTATTGATATTTTTAGTCCTTGGAAAGATATTTCTAACGAGGTATCGTGTGCATCAAACGAAGATCATATGACCAAGTTATGACCCCGGGAAGTTGGTTGCCCAACTAACCCCAACGGGGCCCATAAAATCTTGGTGTTACATCTCCTCAGGATAGGGTTTTGGTTTTTTAGGGTTTTATCTTATTTTAAATAATAAAAAGACCCTTGATCCTTATTGTAACACAGTTCAAAGGAACATAACTATCAGTTGTATTTATAGAAAATTTCCCATGTGCAATTATAAAGTCATTGGGATGCCATGATGGATTGCGCAATCAAGGAAGGTTGATTTTCCTAATTAATATGGAGATAATTCCATATGAATTGTGTGAGCAAGGCAGGCTGAAGGAAGGCTGAGAATTGGCTAAGTACTAGACCGATTTTTCCTAGATCAGCAGGAGACAATTGGTAGAGTGCTAGAGAATCTCAAGAGAGATTAAGCATTGTGTTGTTTCATGATTTCTTGACTTAATACAAAATAGAGATAGAGGGTTTTGAGCAGTTGCTTCCCCAGATACATCTTGTGTTGTGCAATTGATAACTTGTTTCTCTTACTTATATGTGATTGTGCGATTGTGTTTTGTTTCCACAAATTGTAGGAAGGATTCGATATCTTGTTTTAGTACATGATTACAAGATCAGATTGAATCCCGTTGGTTAGATTTTCTACATGAAATAGAAGAGAGGGTTGATACCATCTTGCCTTGTGGTGGTTAGTAGGCCGCAAGGTCTATGATAAAGACCAACATAAATGGAGGAGGGCTTGCACTGTCATTTAGAGCCATAACAGAAGTCGACATAGGCGTAATATTGATTGAGTTAACCCTAGTTTGAGGGTCGACATTGAGATCTGAAGTTCATGTCAAGATTCAGTCAAAGAAATGCCCAGAATCTATGGATCCATATGAGCTAGGTCGAGTCTCTTATGGAGGCAAGAGTCTTGTTTTTTCTATGTGTGGATAGGGTTTGTTCTACAACAATTAGAAGTACATAAGTATAATGCCCTAGTTAGGATAGTTTCCTAGCATGTTTAGTTCATAAGGTATGACCTTAAGACTGTGACAAATTTGCGTAGAAGAATATGGGTTGTGACCCTTAGAGCGAGGTTTATTTATGCAATAAAGACCACAGATCTGGAAGATGGTTTGCAGATTCAGTATCTGTGGAGACAACAGATCCAAAGGAGGGTGGAACCTGAGTAGAAGATTGAGCATGGCAGAAGAAATGTGTCATATGAAGAATGGATTGACATGCAGAGGAGTTGATTTTGGTGGAATTTCCATAGAGTTTTAGACAAAGATCTGAAGAAACCTATAAAAAATTAGTGAATGGACTGTTAGTGGCTGATTTGTGACCCTAGTTCAGTCATCTACAGATTGTTAGAAGTATGATAAGAGGAGTAGTTCATATTTGTTCATAGATTGGACAACAAAGATCAAATTGTCGATACACAAGAACAATGATCTTGAGAGGACTCAAACCATTGTTAGGTGGCAGATTTGAAGAGCCCTAGATGAAGACAATATTGTGGGCCCTAGATCAGTAAAAATAATTGACTGTGGTTGGGTAGATTGATGGTAGGCCAAGTACAGTTGGAGGGTTGTTAGGTTACTGTCAAAGAGGATCCCTGACTCTTGTTCTGGTGAAGGACAACAAAATTGGTAGAAGGGAAGGTGTATAGGGTTTAAGGATGTGTAGACTCTGAAGGACTAAAGTAACATTCAATTGGGCCAACCAACTAGCCCTAGTTCACTATATTGTAGAGGATTGATTCAGTGAGGAGAAGGGCAGCCTCCATACCCCTAGACTTGTCATCTTGGAGCTATAGTATGGTAAAAGTGGGCATACCAAAGAGTTGTTCACAAATGGAATTGTGAAAAACTTGTTACCACTCAAACTAGTAGTGGATCTAAAAGGGGTTCCTAAGAGGGCAACTGCTAGGACAAGGGAAACGATGGAGGCTTAGCCCATTGTCACCACAACTAAGGCTCCTTGCTCTTCACGGACTTTCACCGATGGGTGGAGTCCCGGTAGTTTAGGAAGTCACTTGTAGAGTATAGGTCAATGAATAGGTGGGAAGTGACCCTCGAAACCCTTTCCCTAAGATAAAATAAAGAGTGGGACTTACTTTCCTTTTAAGCAAGGGAATTATCTTCTAGGGAGAGAGGAGGGGGATTAATGGGTTGAGGAAGAAGAATAAGACTTATGAAGGAAGTTCTCAATCCCTAAAATCCTTTGGGAACTTGGATTCCCAAATTGTCCTTGATGAAAGGCCTTTGACACCAAATGGGACCACATGGCGCCAAGTGGACCCAACCCAGGTTCGGGGATGGAATTTAGCAACCAATGATGTTCCTATCCCGGACAAGGTGATGGGAAAGGATCAGATAAGTGTTTTTACTTCGATAGGTAAAATTGATCCTACTAGGTTCTATCCTTGGGAACACCTAGGAAAAACTTGATCCTAGAGCTAGGGCTTGAGGTATCTGGATATTCCACCATTGGAATTGGCCCAAGTTCTGAGGAGAGTGAGGGCAACCAGCAATGCAGATGCCTCTAGGAGATAGAATTTTTCCTCTTGCTAGATTCCTGGGAAATTGTTGCCCTAGGTGACCTAATTATGGGGCTAGACCTAGGGAATGTGAAAATTTCTTAATCTAAGAAACCCTATTGCATTATCTTGATTTACTTCTCCTACTTGAATTAAGTTACAATTTAATTTCCGAAATATTCAATAACTTAGCGAAGTAAATAGTAAATACAACTAGCAACCTACACATACAAATCAAATACTAAATAACATGCTCATAGAAAAAGTGACACACAGATTTTCTAGACAACTATCCCCGGAAAAAACCCAATGTGGGAAAACCAATGTAGCTAGCTCTAGAGGGTTTTCATTATTATGCAGAATCTAAGTACAACAATCCTGGGCACCAAAAATGGTTCACCCAACAGAGAAATAAAAACGGCAGTAATACGCTGCTCTGAATCCTTCTAAGTTAGCCTAACTGGCCTGCGTCGGCCTCTGCGCTGCTCAGTAAGGGCCTGCGTCACACCTGAAGGGCTTACACTGCTCCTGCGCTGCCCTGATTGGGCTTGTGTTAGCCTTGCGTGACTCCTGCTACCTCTGCACTACCCCTGCTAGGCTTTGGCTAGACTGCGTGGCTCCTACTACCCCTGTTGCTCTGGCTGGCTGGAAATCTTAAGCATAAAAAGCATAGGTAAGAAAGAAGGCACTGGCTAAAGGAAATGCATAATAGTCAGAAAAATTGAAGAAATGAAATGAAAATAGATCAATGTCCACAAATAACTGAAATAGCTCAAAGGGACTAGAGAGTAAAAGCTTTGACAACAACAATAAGTGCTTATAGAATCAGCTAAGAGAACATAGGAGACTAATTCATGAGGTTAAAATGTTGTATAATTGTTGGCACAGGAAAACTGTAGAATTTTTAGATTAAATATCTGCAAGTACCATTAGTTGGTGATCATCGATAATCATTTCATTTCATCAAATACCCTGATGAATGGGCCTTACAAGCTATTTGCATAGACAAACCCCACAGAAGCTGTGTGATGGAAAAATATTCACACTATATTGAAGAAAACACCTACCAAATAAGGATGAAATTTCAAATGGGGCAAGAAACAATAGAGAGATAGACATCAAAAAAGTTAAAATGCTAGGGAAACAGGAAAGAAACTAGGTAGCATGGTAGAAAGCACAACAAAGAAAATTATAAAAATGGAAAACCCTACAAATTAGCACCCATCCAAACATCACCACAATTTTTTCTTTAACTCTAAATCTCCAAATTCATCAAATTATATCCTGTATTCAAACCTGATCCTCTCTGTTAGCCATTCTGAAGATAAGGTTGAGAACTTACTACAGAACCATCACCTACATGTAGTGATCTTATTCTGTGACAGACAACCTACTTTCGTGAAGACATGGAAAGGTAAACACTCTCTGCCAAGATTTTCCATACAGCCCAGGTTGAGCAACCACATATACATCACCAGTTTTTTCTCTTCAGATTTGTAACTTTGAAGAGCTTTGTCTGACCACCTACAGGTTGCTCCCAGAGTCACCCAGGCAAGCCCTCTCAACATCATCCTCTTTCTATAGTACCTAATTAGTAATTTAATTAACCATAACAATTTCTTGATCATGCAGGTATTTCAAATATATTGCCAATAAGCATAAAGCTTTCATGTTAAACAATCAGGTCAAAAGACTTTAGACTATGATGCAAAAAATGCAAAGAAACCTCACCAACACTCAAAGGACAAACAAAGTCAAACCTCTACAAAGTATAAATAGATATCTGATAAACTTCATTCCACCACAAAAATGTGCTTAACTAAAGAAAATTCTAATTACCGTGCTTTCAAGACAAAGCTTTCAAGGGCAGTGATGTTATAAACATACCCCTACACCTCGTGAACAATCAATGTGTATAAATAGACCATCATAAGGCTCATTTTAAACATCATTATTATCATTTTATAAATCATTTTTATTAAATCAACAAGAAGAAAGCAACAATTTCATTCAGTTCCACTGAAGCAAAGTATATGGCAGTTTCATATACTTATTATGAAGCTATCTAGATTTGCAACTTGATTGTAGAGTCAACCAATTAGTTGTTGAAGCCCAATATTGTCTCTTGTGAGAATCAAAGTTACATCAAGCTCTATGAAAATCCATTGTGTCATGACCATTTCAAACACATTGATATTCAATACAATTTCCTAAGATTCCAAGTTCATTAGGGAGTTAGTAGTGTTGGACCACATTCTGACAAAGTTGCATATGGTTAATAGTTTGACAAAGCTCCTAACAAAGGGGAAGTTTGACAAGTTGGGGGAGAATCTTGGGTTATTGGGAAAAAAAAAATTCTCAAGAGTGTTAGATTACCTAGTTGGTCCGAGTTGGTCTCACCTCAGCCTTGAGAAGTTGAGCAGCACCAGGATTGCAGAGCTAGATTGTGGTACACCAGTCAGAAAGATTCTTAAATACAACTAGAAGCTTATAACGACACCTTCGAGGATAGACGAATTAGTTGTTGGGTCACACCCACCAAGTATGGCACACTAGTTGAGGAGATTAACACCATCATCTTAGGTGCATTCATGAGTGCACACTTATGGAATGAGGCACCTTCAGGAGAGGAGTTATATCTACTATGATAATGCACTACTCTAAAAGAAAAGCCTTGCATACAAGGCAAATTTATGAGGGAGTTGCTCATGCTCAAGGGAGATGCACCACTAACGCTATCATTAGCCTGTTTTCTAACAACACCTTCTCTTAACTTATAAATGAAAAGGATGGGCACAGTAGTTAGACATTTGTAGAAATAGATAATAAGAGTGAGTACTGTTAGCTTGTAGGTTGTAGTAGGAGCTTTTGTGAGATGACAACTTGCTGTGACATTCTTCTATTTGAGTAATAAAGACTTCTATGCAATTTTTGTTGGAGCCTGCTCTTTTTATCCTGAATTCTTAGATTGCAGATTTGTGTAGAGTGGGCCTAATATATTTGTTGTTTTAATCCACTGTACATGCTGTGTTTGCACTCTTGAATTTACATCCTTCAATTTCTGCTCGAACAAAACTGAAATTTTGATAGGCAGATACTAAAGTTCAGTCCTGCTGTTAGGATTTTTTAATTCTCTGAGGGTATTCTCTTGTTTTCAATAGTATTTGCATATTTCTGCATCACATCTCATCTCTTCCATTTCATTCTACTATAATACAAAAATCATTTCTAGTATAGTTTAGTTTATATCTGCTTTTTACTTAATTGATATTTTATTTTATTTTATAGGAGCAGTACTTAGCAATCTCAATTCACACTCCCTTTGTATTCACACTGTTGTATATGTGTGGTCGTTGGAAATGGTTAGGTTCGGTACTTGTTTTTTGCATATCACATTAAAAATCCAGTGCCTCCTCATAAAATCCTCTCCTCGTATAATTGACCACCATTACAGACGTTTACACCACATTTGGTTTAGACATTTAGTAGGTAGGTAGGGTGCCCCTATCTCCCATCTCCATATAGAGTAATTTGGTCACATATTCTTTCTTCTATGATATTGGTTCCTCTCTCTTAAGTCCTATCTCTTGTCCTTCTTCTCTCTCCCTTTCTCTCCTACCTCTCTCTCTCTCTCTCTCTCTCTCTCTCTCTCTCTCTCTCTACCTTCTAATCCTCTCACTATATCCCTCCCTCTATCCTTATTTCTGCCCCCCTTCCATCTTTGTGTCACTATATCCCTCTCTTACCCTTCTCTACTTCTCTCACTCCTCTCCCTCTCTCTCTCTCTCCATTCCTTCTCTCCCCTCTCCTTCAGTTTATCTCCATCTCTCCCTTGTGACTCCCCTTGTCTCGCCACCTCTATCAATCTATGTATTTATTATTCCTTCTCATATATATCTAGAGTTAATATATATCATGACATATTGGGACCTACGATTGGGTTAATTCCGCCTTGTTGGCAAGGTTAAAATGGTTAATCTTCGATAGACAAAATGTAGATAAAATATTTCATCAAAAAGAGGGAACCATACCCTATCTTCCAGGCTATGCCTATCAGTCGCTTGGCCTCTTCTTGCTCTCACATGAATGTAGTCTTGCTTGACTAGTACAGAAGAAGGTTTCACATTATCAACTATTTGTTGGGACAACTTTTAGTTGTTTCAACACTGCTACATTCTTCAAGCTTATCCTTTAAACCATCTTAGTCTTTTGTACTCTCTTCAACTTTGTAGTGCTTTCCATTCCTCTCAGTCACATATGTTTCCTTGGTCTGTTAAGGGACAAGGTCGACAACATTAGGATGTTTTTTCAATAAACAAGGGTATTTCCAGGACACAGTCAGGTGGAGCAAGAGTATAAGAGCCAAATTTCTCATGAATGTGGGACACTCGAACTTAAGATTTTCTGGAGTAGTCATGAGGTGCAGTATGGTTATTAAGACTTCATTAGATGGCCATTCTCCGGACTTAAATTGTGTGACAACACTGTGGCTGAGTTTGAAACTGGAGATTGAACATACATTTGGTTTGATTGCAATAGACATTTTCATCAATAAATGTAAAGCAATGGCTAACAAATACTATAAATTAATAAATAAAGAAGACATGGCAACAAGAAACAATACTTACAAAATTGTTACATTGAGACGCAAAGAATAAGCAACTATTGTGCACAAACAGAGACCAATGAAACTATCATCTTAACCCCTAACCCCTTAAACACTAATTCCCAACCCCTAACCCATTTAACCCCCTAAACCTCTAAACCCCTAACCCATTTAACCCCTAAACCATTAAACTCTAAACCCTTAACCCCTAACCCCTAAACCCTTAACCCTTAACCCATTTAACCCCCTAAACCCCTAGTAAACTCCTAACCCATTTAACCCCCTAAACCGGCCTAAACCTATAAACCCTTAACCCCTAACCCCTTAAACCCTAAACCATTAAACCCTTAACCCTAACCCCTTAAACCCTAATTCCTGACCCCTAACCCATCTAACCCCCTAAAACCTAACCCCATTAGCCCCTAACTTCTAACCCCTAAAATCCTTAACTTCTAAATCCCCTAAACCCCTAACCCATTTAACCCCCTAAACCCTAAACCTATAACCCCTTAACCCCTAACCCATTAAACCCTAATTCCCAACCCCTAACCCATTTAACCCCCTAAACCATAAACCTATAAATGCATAATATTAACCCCTTAACCTCTAAATGCATAATATTCCCTTAACCCCTAACCCATTTAACAACTAACTCATTATTCCCCTAACCCATAAATGCTCCTAAATCCCCTAACCCCTAAGCTCTCAATCCCTAACCCCTTAACCCCTAAGCCCCCAATCCCTAACCCCTTAACCACTATCTCATTATTCCTCTAACCTCTAATCCCTAAGCCCTAAGCCCCTACTCCTTAATCCCTTAACCACTAACTAATTATTCCACTAACCCTTATAATAATCCTTAAAACCCGCTGGGATTAGCCATTCCAAACAAGAGCAACAAGTCTAGTTGGGACCTACGATTGGTTTAATTCCCCCTTGTTGGCAAGGTGGAATACCATGAGAAAAACCGTGGGTTGCAAAAACCTCTCCTAAATTTACTATTTTATCTCAATTTTATTTTAATAATTAATTAATTAATTTCTTTAAAAACTCTTCTGGATAAATCACATAAAAATTTTAAGGTACACGCCTTTTGAACCACTCATTGTGTGGTTCGCCATCAATGTTTTTAAAATAAATTTATTAGAATGAAATTGAATTGATTTTTGAAGCTTAATTTTAAATCAATTATTGACATTACAAAGAATCACAGAGTGCACTCAACATCCATAAGAAAAACAATGGATACGATGTTAAAATGATATTTGAAGACATAATATTAAAAATGATGTTTGAAAAAATGGAGAGCGGGAGTATTCATTTTTATTTTAAATCTTAGACCTCCAATTAAAATAACATTTCTACCGCCCAAAACATGTGTTTTTGTTATCTCCCGCTGGCTTAGTGATTAGGGTTTTTGTTGTGGGTCTTGTTCTTGCAACTGCCTTACTGCAATTTCTTCTGGGTACAATTTCAGTTCAAACAATCTGTGGTTTTTGAAGCCGCGTTCTTCATGAATTCTACTAAGTTCAATAGTTAAGATGTAGAATTAAGGGATCTATTGCAATTTCTTCCAGGTGCAATTTCAGTCTCAAAAATCTGTGGTTTTCGAAACTGCATTCTTCAGGTATTCTACTAAATCTAATAGTCAAGATGCAAGATTGGGGGATCTATTCATGATTTTCATGGCTTTGATCAGAATGGTTTAGAATGCAGCCAAACCCTTGAGAATATTTATGCTAGAAAGTAGCATACGGGCTCCATCACATTCCATGTCAGCTCCGAGAATGTCAGCCTCATTAAACCCGTAGTTTGAAGCCCGAAAATTCACAATGCCAACTGTAATTCATTCATAGTGTGACTCTTAGCTTTCTGATCAATCTCTACCTTCTCTTTCTCCAATTTCTCCAGCTCCTCACTGCAAGGATTTCTCTTCGGTGCTACAAAATTGGGCATTTCCTTCTCAAAATCTCTTGCAATCTTGTTAGGATGAAGATACACAATGTTGTTTAAAATGAGGATATGTCTCGATTCGTCCAGTAGCTTAGCAATCCCCCTCACTTCTGCCATTGAAGATCTATCAGACTCCATGAAAACTTGCAAAAACTCTTCATACGAAATGTAATCGTTCTGAATCCTTTCCAGTCTGTGTTTGAGAGCCTCTAGGCATAAAAATTTTAGTAGCCTACAGTGAGATCTCTCTCTTTTCATTTCAGGAATTTTCTACCTATCACTACCATCCCAAACTGCTCTCTTCACTGTGATGAAACCATCCATAGTAGAGGCTCTTAGGTGCCCAATTATACTTCCAATTGACGCTCCACCTTCTACTATCGGCATAGGGTAGGGCTTATCCCTGGTGGATTCAACAAAACCCTCTGTAAATGATGAAAAGCATTGTCAGGAACCGACAAGGATGACAAGAGAGTAATTATTTCCTTGTTCAAAAAGTAGGGTTGGAAATGTGTCCAAGTAATTATTTCAAGTGTTGTATGTATAGAATGAAACTTCTTCATAATAGGCCTCAATGAGAGCTTAAATTTACTTCCTGGCTGGATATATTTTCTTCCTTAACACAACCAAAAATCCTTCATTCAAGAGTTTTTTCAATACTGGCTTCAATTCTAGGCAGAGCAGACTGATGAAGAAGAGGAATTTCGACATAGAACGCTTAAGAGATCTTCAAAGGTTTTCGGAGGTTGTCTAGGCCTGAGTTAAAGTCCTCTTATTGTTGCAGGGTATCTGCAAATTTTAGGAGCAATGTTTTGCTGCACAGGCTTTCGACTTTCTATTTAGCTTTTTAGTTTTTTTGACTTAGTAACTAATCATACTAAACTAAAGACTTGATTATGAAACTAAAGAAATTGCAAAACGAAAATTCATTTCCCAACAGAGTTCTACGATACACATTTTCTATTTACTGATAAAATTATGAAGACTTGTAATAGCTCACCTTTTGGAAAGGGAAAGGTCCTATTGAAGTAGAAATATTTTTAGTCTCTGAGTTTTTCACTACATCACATTCACTCAAATTAGCAATGACATATCATGAAACTAAAGACATTGTAGAGCTAAAATTCATGTTCCAACAGAGTTCTACTATGCTTGGGTGTTAGATATTTAGTGATCAAATAATTAATATTTTTAATAGCTCACCTTATGGAAAGGTAAATGTTTTATTGAAGTAGAAACGTTTTTAGTCTTTGATTTTTTCAGTGCATCACTTTCACTCAAATCAGCAATGACATATTTGTCAAACTTCTTAGAATCTTTCAACAATGAAACATTCAGATCTTGGACATTTTCAAGAGTAAAAATATTAGTGCCAAGTGATTTCATAATTTGTGATCCACTATTATGATAGTGAGTGGCTTGTTCACATGCCTTTTCAACTTGTAAGTTGGCAAGAAGAAAAACCTGCAGTGTCTGTGTTGCCACTTCCTCATAACCTGGGTAATTAGAAGTACATGTTATTACACAGAATGCACTTCCAACAGACAAATGTTTTTCAAGTGATGTTTTTCATTTGTGTGGAGAAGAATGGCCACCTTTTAATTCACGTGCTTGTATTGCAGATAACGCTTTTTTTGGTGCACAATTAGCTTTACTTAGCTCAGTAATGTCTTTATTGTATAATATAGTACTCATTGAAGTTGTCTTGAGGGAAACAATGTAGCCTTGAAATATCCTCTAGTTCTTGAACTTCAGAGGCCATAAATCGAGTTGTTACACTACCCATGTAAATTATCTCAGCTTTCTACATATAAGAAGCTAGTTTATGGTTACATGTATGTGCCATATTTTCACTAGTCCATGGTAACATAGAAGACTCCTCTTCTCTCTGACTCAAGGTTGTTGATGACAACTTTGTAACACTTACCTGGGCATACTTAGGAGTTTTTTTTTTCCAAACACACTCATTATCGTTCTCCATTTCCACATCTCTGACTGCAAACTCCTCTTCCATGACATTTTTATAAACAGATCCTGAATCTTTCAACAACTAATTATTTTCATTGTGCCTGTTAACTAGAATTTTGGTCAGAGATTTTCATTTGGTAAGCACATGAGCAGTCTAAATTTTTTATAAAATCCATCGAGAATTGACTACTATCTGTTCATCGTCATTTCCTGACAATTGCAATCCATCCAGATGACTCTTTTAAACCCTTGATTGAATTCATGCTTATGAGGATTCTCATTAATGTGAACCAAAGGTTTTGGAACCTCTTGCAATCCAACCACTGCGATGTCTGCTTCAGCAGTCTCCATGGCATGCTTCTATGGAATAGCTTGACTACTTTCATCCAAATATGAACTGAACATTCCTTGCATTTGATTCTTTAAAAAAGCATCCTGACAAGCACCTACAAAATTCTCCCCTGGTTTAGATTTCTCCGATAATCAAACAAGCATTTCTTCCATTTCCTCCACAGAAACTTCTCAATATTTCACTAAATTTTATTCTTTACAGGCATACAACGACAATCTTTGAAAATGCACTGTTGCGGCACCTTCATCTAGGGCATATGTAGCATGCATTCTTACATCATTCTCACTGGTTTCCTCCAGTGACAAATCCAAAACTATTCTCTTTTCCACCAACACACTACTTTTCACAATGCCTTTGCAGGGTAAGAAATATAAAACTCCTTGTTTTTCCACCAAAGCAACATTTTCCTATAACGACCCTATGTTATGCTTCCCTGCATTATCTATGTGAATTTCTCCAACTAACGACTTTAAATTCCACTGGATCTTTGCACATCCAAAAGCAACATAAATTGAACAAGCCGCCTCGCTGTCGCATTCTACAAATAATCCCGTGCTAGACAAATGCATCTCACATCACTTTCATCATTTACCACAATCACCAATCTAACCTAACAATTTGGTGAAAATTATCATTTACAAATGCAATATATTCATGTGTAGTTACTGCAAATTCACTTTTCGATCTATAAAAGGAATTTAAATCTCTTGTCATTTCATTGAGAACATCTTTGGGGATCTTCTTGAGATGCTTCACTACAGAGCTTGACATCCAATGGCTTTCTCTCTATCCCAAAGCATCCAACACTTCATAAGAGGATCCATTCATAGTGTTAATCTCTCATGCCTCCTCGATTGATCTATCCCTCTTTCTTGAAAACTCACACATTTCACCTTCTATGTTATCACTTGCGTCTAGATTATTAATAGAACCTACAAAGGTGCATTGCCATCCACTTCTTGGTTTGGCACTCCTTCCAGTTTGGCAGGTAAATGATCCTGCCGAGAAGGCTCCTTGGCATGCATTGCTGTATTATCTTCCTTGCTTACATCAAATATCAAATCTGGTATTTCCTCGATGTCTGCCAGAAGAGCATCTTCCAGTGGAACAATCAAGCATGTCTGATTTCTCTCATCTAACAAAGATTCTGATATCCCTTTCATTGTCACTCTTGCAATAGCCTCCTTGCCACTTGCAAGGTATGTGTTATATTCTTTCCACGACTAAGCACGCGCGCGTGGGGGGGGGGGGGGTAAGAGGGGGGTGGCTCCCCTCAGGCCAAGCAGACCCGGGAGGCCGGTGGGGGTTAGAGTCCGTTCCATGGTTTTGTGCATGGTTTTGCACATGGTTTTGGTGTTCGATGGTTTTCGGCCCCTGGTATTTTTGTAGATCCGGTCAAGGGAACTACGGTTATGTTCTAATCCAGGGTTAATGGATTGGGGTTTATGTACGCTCCGGCATGTATATATATGTGTTGTAACACTAAAAGGAATATAATGAAAAATCAAGCTGGTCGTCCCGATTTGGGATCCAGGGGAAAATCTCTGTGTTTATCTGTTTTATGTTTTATGCTCTCGCTATTGTTTATTTTCTGTTATAAGATTCGTGTGTAGATAATTTCTGTTCAGGGTTAAAACCTACATTTGGTATCAGAGCTGTTTCGGCTTCAAGGGGATGCCTTTACTGGTGAGGGTTTTTTAGTTCGGGCCTGAGGTAGACCCTGCTCAGTGGGAGATCTGCGGGATCGATTCTTGCGGTGAGAGAAGATGGCAAGCGGCGAAAAGATAGAGATCAAGAAATTTAATGGTCAGAGTTTTGAGTTGTGGAAGCTCAAGATGGAGGATCTGCTGGTGGATAAAGATCAGTGGATCGCGGTAGATCCAGGTACGAAGCCAACAGGAATGTCAGATGAAGATTGGAAGAAACTGGATCGAAAGGCTAAAAGCACAATATGGTTGTGTGTCTTAGATTCAGTATTGTTGAATGTATCTAGGGAAGCTACAGCGAAGACCTTGTGGGAAAAGCTAGGGACTTTGTACCAATCTAAGTCTCTGGTGAATAAGTTGTTCCTGCGGAAAAAGCTGTATAACCTGAGGATGAAGGATGGAGACTCGGTGACAGAGCATCTGAACGCCTTCAATACTGTAGAAGTCAGTCGTCATCTCGTTGATATTAAAATCTCGCATGAAGATAAGTGTACTCAAATATTAAAGTTGTCTACCACTCGGGACAACTGCTATTGCAGAGCTAGATTGTGGTACACCAGTCAGAAATATTCTTAAATATAGCTAGAAGCTTATAACGACACCTTCGAGGATAGACGAATTAGTTGTTGGGTCACACCCACCAAGTATGGCACTCTAGTTAAGGATATTAACACCATCATCTCAGGCGCATTCATGAGTGCACACTTATGGAATGAGGCACCTTTACAAGAGGAGTTATATCTACTATGATAATGCACTACTCTAAAAGAAAAGCCTTGCATACAAGGCAAAGTTATGAGGGAGTTTCTAATGCTCAAGGGAGATGCACCACTAACACTATCATTAGCCTGTTTTCTAACCTCACCTTCTCTTAACTTATAAATGAAAAGTATGGGCACACTAGTTAGACATTTGTAGAAATAGATAATAAGAGTGAGTACTATTAGCTTGTAGGTTGTAGTAGGAGATTTTGTGAGATGACAACTTGCTGTGACATTCTTATATTTGAGTAATAAATAATTCTATGCAATTGTTGTTGGAACCTGCTATTTTTATCCTGAATTCTCAGATTTTAGATTTGTGTAGAGTGGGCCTAATATATTTGTGTTTGCACTCTTGAATTTACATCCTTCAATTTATGCTCGAACAAAACTGAAATTTTGATAGGCAAATACTAAATTTCAGTCCTGCTGTTAGGATTTTTCAATTCTCTGAGGGTATTCTCCTTTTTTCAATAGTATTTGCATATTTTTGCATCACAACTCATCTCTTCCATTTCATTATACTATAATACAAAAATAATTTCTAGTATATTTTAGTTTATATCTGATTTTTACTTAATTGATATTTTATTTTATTTTATAGGAGCAATAATTAGCAATCTCAATTCACACTCCCTTTGTATTCACACTGTTGTATATCTGTGCTCGTTGGAAATGGTTAGGTTTGGTACTTTTTTTTTGCATATCACATTAAAAATCCAGTGCCTCCTCATAAAATCCTCTCCTTGTATAATCGACCACCATTACAAACGTTTACACCACATTTGGTTTAGACATTTAGTAGGTAGGTAGGGTGCCCCTATCTCCCATCTCCATATAGAGTAATTTGGTCACATAGTATTTCTTATATGATACTAGTTCCTCTCTCTTAAGTCTTATCTCTTGTCCTTCTTCTCTCTCCCTTTCTCTCTCACCTCGCTCTCTCTTTCCCTCTCTCTCTTTGCCTCTACCCTCTAATCCTCTCACTATATCCCTCCCTCTATCCTTATTTCTTCCCCCCTTCCATCTTTGTGTCACTATCTCCCTCTCTTACCCTTCTCTACCTCTCTCACTCCTCTCCCTGTCTCTCTCTCTCCATTCCTTCTCTCCCCTCTCCTTCAGTTTATCTCCATCTCTCCCTTGTAACTCCCCTTGTCTCACCACCTCTATAAATCTCTCTCGTAGGTCCAAATATGTCTCACCACCTCTATCAATCTATGTATTTATTATTACTTCTCATATGTATCTAGAGTTAATATATATGATGACATATGGGGACCTACGATTGGGTTAATTTTTCCTTGTTGGAAAGGTTAAAATGGTTAATCTTCGATAGAAAAAATGTAGATCAAATATTTCATCAAAAAGAGGGAAACATACCCTATCTTCCAAGCTATGCTTATCAGTCACTTGGCCTCTCCTTGCTCTCACATGAATGTACTCTTGCTTGAATGGTGCAGAATAAGGTTTCGCATTATCAACTATTTGTTTGGGACAACTTTTAGTTGTTTCAACACTGCTACATTCTTCGAGCTTATCATTTAAACCATATTAGTCTTTTGTACTCTCTTCAACTTTGTAGTGATTTCCATTCCTCTCAGTCACATATGTTTCCTTGGTATGTTAAGGGACAAGGTCAAGAACATTAGGATGTTTTTGCAATAAACAAGGGTATTTCCAAGACACAGTCAGGTGGAGCAACAGTATAAGAGCCAAATTTCTCATGAATGTGGGACACTCGAACTTAAGATTTTCTGGAGTAGTCATGAGTACTAGTTAAGACTTCACATAGATGGCCATTCTCTAGACTTAAATTGTGTGACAAACACTATGGTCGAGTTTTGAAACTAGATTGAACACATACATTTGGTTTATATTTATTTTCATCAATAAATGTAAAGCAATGGCTAACAAATACTATAAATTAATAAATAAAGAAGACATGGAAACGAGCAACAATACTTACAAAATTTTTACTTTTAGACGCAAAGAATAAGAAACTATTGTGCACAAACAAAGACCAATGAAACTATCATCTTAACCCCTAACCCCTTAAACACTAATTCCCAACACCTAACCCATTTAACCCCCTAAACCTCTAAACCCCTAACCCATTTAACCCCTAAACCATAAACCTCTAAACTCTTAACCCTTAACCCTTAACCCCTAACCCATTTAACCCCCTAAACCCCTAGTAAACCCCTAACCCATTTAACCCCCTAAACCCTAAACCTATAAACCCTTAACCCCTAACCCCTTAAATCCTATACCTTTAAACCCTTAACCCTAACCCCTTAAACCCTAATTCCTGACCCCTAACCCATCTAACCCACTAAAACCTAACCCCATTAGCCCCTAACTTCTAACCCCTAAAATAATTAACTTCTAAGTCCCCTAACCCCCTAAACCCCTAACCCATTTAACCCCCTAACCCTAAACCTATAACCCCTTAACCCCTAACCCATTTAACCCCCTAAACCATAAACCTCTAAATGCATAATATTAACCCCTTAACCTCTAAATGCATAATATTCCCTTAACCCCTAACCCATTTAACAACTAACTCATTATTCCCCTAACCAATAAATGCTCCTAAATCCCCTAACCCCTAAGTTCTCAATCCCTAACCCCTTAACCCCTAAGCCCCCAATCCCTAACCCCTTAACCACTATCTCATTATTCCCCTAACCTCTAACCCCTAAGCCCATATTCCCCTAAGCCCTAAGCCCCTAATCCTTAATCCCTTAACAACTAACTAATTATTACCCTAACCCTTATAATAATCCTTAAAACCTGTTGGGATTAGCCATTCCAAACGAGAGCAACAGGTCTAGTTGGGACCTATGATTGGGTTAATTCCCCCTTGTTGGCAAGGTGGAATACCATGAGCAAAAACATGGATTGCAAAAACCTCTCCTAAATTTACTAGTTTATCTCAATTTTATTTTACTAATTAATTAATTAATTTCTTTAAAAAATATTCTGGATAAATCACATAAAATTTTTAAGGTACATGCCTTTCGAACCACTCATTGTGTGGTTCACCATCAATGTTTTTAAAATAAATTTATTAGAATAAAATTGAATTGATTTTTGAAGCTTCCTTTTAAATCAATTATCGACATTACAAATAATCATGGAGTGCTCTCAACATCCATAAGAAAAACAATGGATATGATATTAAAATGATATTTGAAGACATAATATTAAAAATGATGTTTGGAAAAATGGAAAGCGAGAGCATTCATTTTTCTTTTAAATTGTAAACCTCTAGTTTAAATAACATTTCTACCGCCCAAAACATGTGTCTTTGTTTTCTCCCGCTGGCTTAGTGATTACGGTTTTTGTTGTGGGTCTTGTTCTTGCAACTGCCTTACTGCAATTTCTTCCGAGTGCCAGTTCATTCTCAACAATCTACATTTTTTGAAATTGAATTCTTCAAGGATTCTACTAAGTTCAATAGTTAAGATGCAGGATTGGGGGATCTAATGCAATTTCTTCCGGGTGCAATTTTAGTTCAAACAATCTGTGGTTTTTGAAGCTGCATTCTTCATGGATTCTACTAAGTTCAATAGTCAATATGTAGAATTGGGGGATCTATTGCAGTTTCTTCAGGGTGCAATTTCAGTCTCAACAATCTGTGGTTTTCGAAACTACATTCTTCAGGTATTCTACTAAATCCAATAGTCAAGATGTATGATTGGGGGATCTATTCATGATTTTCTAGGCTTTCAGTAGAATGGTTTAGAATGCAGCCAAAACCTTGAGAAGATTGATGCTAGAAAGTAGCATACGGGCTCCATCACATTCCATGTCAGCTCGGAGAATGTCAGCCTCATTAAACCCATAGTTTGAAGCCTAAAAAATCTCAATTCCAATTGTAATTCATTCATGGTGTGACTCTTAGCTTTCTGATCAATCTATAGCTTCTCTTTCTCCAATTTCTCCAGCTCCTCACTACAAGGATTTCTCTTCGGTGCTACAAAAATGGGCATTTCCTTCTCAAAATCTCTTGCAATCTTGTCAGGATGAAGATACACAATGTTGTTTAAAATGAGGATATGTCTCGATTCGTCTAGTAGCTTAGCAATCCCCCTCGCTTCCGCCATTGAAGATCCGTCAGACTCCATGCAAACTCGCAAAAAATCTTCATACAAAATGTAATCATTCTGAATCCTTTCTAGTCTGTGTTTGAAAGCCTCCAGGCATATGAATTTTAGTAGCCTACAGTGAGATCTCTCTCTTTTCATTTCAGGAATTTTCTACCTATCACTACCATCCCAAACTGCTCTCTTCACTGTGACGAGACCATCTACAGTAGAGGCTCTCAGGTGCCCAATTATTCCGCCAATTGATGCTCCACCTTCTACTATCAGCATAGGGTAGGGCTTATCCCTGGCGGATTCAACAAAACCCTCTGTAAATGATGAAAAGCATTGTGAGGAATCGACAAGGATGAAAAGAGAGTAATTATTTCCTTGTTCAAAAAGGAGGGTTGGAAATGTGTCCAAGTAATTATTTCAAGTGTTGTATGTACAGAATGAAACTTCTTCATACTAGGCTTCAATGAGAGCTTAAATTTACTTCCTGGATGGATATATTTTCTTCCTTAACACAACCAAAAATCCTTCATTCAAGAGTTTTTTCAATATTGGCTTCAATTCTAGGAAGAGCAGACTGATGAAGAAGATGAATTTCAACATAGAACGCTTAAGAGATCTTTAGAGGTTTTCGGAGGTTATGTAGGCCTGAGTTAAATTCCTCTTATTGTTGCAGTGTATCTGCAAATTTTAGGAGCAGTGTTTTGCTGCGCAGGCTTTCGACTTTCTATTTAGCTTTTTATTTTTTTGACTTAGTAACTGAGCATACTAAACTAAAGACTTGATTATGAAAATAAAGACATTGCAGAACTAAAATTCATTTCCCAATAGAGTTCTACGATACACATTTTCTATTTACTGATAACATTATGAAGACTAGTAATAGCTCACATTTTGGAAAGGGAAAGGTCCTATTGAAGTAGAAATATTTTTGGTCTCTGAGTTTTTCACTGCATCACATTCACTCAAATTAGCAATGAAAGATTACGAAACTAAAGACATTGTAGAGCTAAAATTCATGTTCCAACAGAGTTCTACTATGCTTGGGTGTTAGATATTTAGATCAAATAATTAAGACTTGTAATAGCTCACCTTGTGGAAAGGTAAAGGTTCTATTGAAGTAGAAAATTTTTTAGTCTCTGATTTTTTCAGTGCATCACTTTCACTCAAATTATCAATGATAGATTTTTCAAACTTCTTAGAATCTGTCAATAATGAAACATTTAGATCCTGGACATTTTCAAGAGTAAAAATATCAGTGCCAAGTGATTTCTTAATTTGTGATCCACTATTATGATAGTGAGTGGCTTGTAATTAGAAGTACATGTTATTACACAGAATGCACTTCCAACAGACAAATTTTTTTCAAGTGATGTTTTTCATTTGTGTGGAGAAGAATGGCCACCTTATTTCACGTGCTTGTATTGTAGATAATGCTTTTTTTTGTGCACAATTAGCTTTACTTGGCTCAGTAATGTATTTATTGTATAATACAGTACTCACTGAAGTTGTCTTGAGGGAAACAATATACCCTTGAAATAACCTATGGTTCTTGAACTTCATAGGCCATAAATTGAGTTGTTACACTGCCCATGTAAATTATCTCAGCTTTCTCCATATAAGAAACTAGTTTATGGTTACATGTATGTGCCATATTTTCAATAGTCCATGGTAACATAGAAGACTCCTCTTCTCTCTGACTCAAGGTTGTTGATGACAACTTTGTAACACTTACCTGAGCATACTTAGGAGTTTTTTTTTTCCAAACACACTCATTATCGTTCACCATTTCCACATCTCTGACTGCAAACTCCTCTTCCATGACATTTTTATAAACAGATCTTGAATCTTTCAACAGCTAATTATTTTCATTATGCCTGTTAACTAGAATTTTGGTCAGAGATTTTCATTTGGTAAGCACATGAGCAGTCTAAATTTTTTATAAAATCCATCGAGAATTGACTACTATCTGTTCATCGTCATTTCCTAACAATTGAAATCCATCTAGAAGACTCTTTTAAACCCTTGATTGAATTCATGCTTATGAGGATTCTCATTAATGTGAACCAAAGGTTTTGGAACCTCTTGCAATCCAACCACTGCGATGTCTACTTCAGCAGTATCCATGGCATGCTTCTGTGGAATAGCTTGACTACTTTCATCCAAAAATGAACTGAACATTCCTTGCATTTGATTCTTTAAAAAAGCATCCTGACAAGCACCTACAAAATTCTCCCCTGGTTTAGATTTCTCCGATAATCGAACAAGCATTTCTTCCATTTTCTCCACAGAAACTTCTCAATATTTCACTAAATTTTATTCTTTATAGGCATACAACGAAAATATTTGCAAATGCACTGTTGCAGCACCTTCATCTAGGGCATATGTAGCATGCATTCTTACATCATTCTCACTGGTTTCCTCCAGTGACAAATCCAAAACTATTCTCTTTTCCACCAACACACTTCTTTTCACAATGCCTTTGCAGGGTAAGAAATTAAAAACTCCTTGTTTTTCCACCAAAGAAACATTTTCCTATAACGGTCCTGTGATATGCTTCCCTGCATTATCTATGTGAATTGCTCCAACTAATGACTTTAAATTCCACTGGATTTTTGCACATCCAAAAACAACATAAATTGAACAAGTTGCCTCAGTTACTGCATTCTTACAGTCAACCTATGTTGCATGCATCTCTACATCACTTTCATCATTTACATCAATCACCAACTCCAACCTACCGTGCACCATTTACAAATGCAATATCTTCATGTGTAGTTACTCTAGCACATTCACTTCTTTGATCTATAAAGGAATTTAAATCTCCTGTCATTTGTCGTATGAACATTCTTGAGGGACTCCTCTTTGAGATGCTTCACTACAGAGCTTGACATCCAATGGCTTTCTCTCTATCCCAAAGCATCCATCACTTCATAAGAGGATCCATTCACAGTGTTAATCTCTCATGCCTCCTCAATTGATCTATCCGTCTTTCTTGAAAACTCACACATTTCACCTTCTGCGTTATCACTTGCATCTAGATTATTAACAAAACCTACAAAGGTGCAATGCCATCCAATTCTTGGTCTGGCACTCCTTCCAATTTGGCAGGTAAATGATCCTGCCGAGAAGGCTCCTTGGAATGCATTGCTGTCTGATCTTCCTTTCTTAAATTAAATATCAAATCTGGTATTTCCTCGATGTCTGCCAGAAGAGCATCTTCTAGTGGAACAATCGAACATGTCTGATTTCTCTCATATAAAAAATATTATGGCATCCCTTTCATTCTCACTCTTGCAATAGCCTCGTTGCCACTTGGTGTTGGGTATGTGTTATATTCTTTCCACGACTAAGCACGCGCGGGGGGGGGTAAGAGGGGGGGCAATAGCCCCCCCCTTTGTGCTGGGCAGAACGGGGAGGTCAAAACGGGGGGGTTATCCGCGTCCATGGTTTTGTGCATGGTTTTGCACATGGTATTGGGGTACGATGGTTTTCGGCCCCTGGTATTTTTGTAGATCCGGTCAAGGGAACTACGGTTATGTTCTAATCCAGGGTTTATGGATTGGGGTTTATGTACGCTTCGGCATGTATACATATGTGTGTTGTAACAATAAAAGGAATATAATGAAAAATCAAGGTGGTCGTCCTGATTTGGGATCCAGGGGAAAATCTCTGTGTTTATCTGTTTTATGTTTTATGCTCTGGCTATTGTTTATTTTCTGTTATAAGATTCGTGTGTAGATAATTTCTGTTCAGGGTTAAAACCTACATTTGGTATCAGAGCTGTTTCGGCTTCAAGGGGACGCCTTTGCTGCTGAGGGTTTTTTTCTTGGGCCTGAGGTAGACCCTGTTCAGTGGGAGATCTGCGGGATCGATTCTTGTGGTGAGAGAAGATGGCGAGCGGCGAAAAGATAGAGATCGAGAAATTTAATGGTCAGAGTTTTGAGTTGGGGAAGCTCAAGATGGAGGATCTGCTGGTGGATAAAGATCAGTGGATCGTGGTAGATCCAGGTACTAAGCCAACAGGAATGTCAGATGAAGACTGGAAGAAACTGGATCGGAAGGCTAAAAGCACAATATGGTTGTGTGTCTCAGATTCTGTATTGTTGAATGTATTTGGGGAAGCTACGGCGAAGACCTTGTGGGAAAAGCTAGGGACTTTCTACCAATCTAAGTCTCTGGTGAATAAGTTGTTCCTGTGGAAAAAGCTGTATAACCTCGAGAGATTTAGATGGAGACTTTGTTGATGCAGCATCAATGCCTTTATGCCTTCAATACTGCGGTAGCTCGTCATCTGGTTGATATTAAAATCTCGATGAAGATATGCATCAGTTTGTTGTGTTGTCACGTACTCGTGTGGGACAATCAAGCGATTGGGTAAGTAGCTAGATTGTGGTACACCAATCAAAAATATTCTTAAATACAATTAGAATCTTATAACGACACCTTCGAGGATAGATGAATTAGTTGTTGGGTCACACCCACCAATTATGGCACACTAGTTGAGGAGATTAACACCATCATCTCAAGTGCATTCATGAGTGAACACTTATGGAATGAGGCACCTTAAGGAGAGGAGTTATATCTACTATGATAATGCACTACCCTAAAAGAAAAGCCTTGCATACAAGGAAAAGTTATGAGGGAGTTGCTCATGCTCAAGGGAGATGCACCACTAACGCTATCATTAGCCTATTTTTTAACAACACCTTCTCTTATCTTATAAATGAAAAGGATGGGCACAGTAGTTAGAAATTTGTAGAAATAGATAATAAGAGTGAGTATTGTTAGATTGTAGGTTGTAGTAGGAGCTTTTGTGAGATGAAAACTTGCTGTGACATTCTTCTATTTGAGTAATAAAGACTTCTATGAAATTGTTGTTGGAGCTTGCTCTTTTTATCCTGAATTCTCACATTGCAGATTTGTATAGAGTGGGCCTAATATATTTGTTTTTTTAATCCATTGTACATGTTGTGTTTGCACTCTTGAATTTACATCCTTCAATTTATTCTCGAACAAAACTGAAATTTTGATAGGCAGATACTAAAGTTCAGTCCTTTTGTTAGGATTTTTTTAATTCTCTAAGGGTATTCTATTGTTTTTAATAGTATTTGCATATTTTTGCATCACATCTCATCTCTTCCATTTCATTCTACTATAATACAAAAATAATTTCTAGTACAGTTTAGTTTATATCTGCTTTTTACTTAATTGATCTTTTATTTTATTTTATAGGAGCAATACTTAGCAATCTCAATTCACACTCCCTTTGTATTCACACTGTTGTATATGTGTGGTCATTGGAAATGGTTAGGTTCGGTACTTGTTTTTTACATATCATGCATTAAAAATCCACTGCCTCCTCATAAAATCCTCTCCTCGTATAATCGACCACCATTACAGACATTTACACCACATTTGGTTTAGACATTTAGTAGGTGGGTAGGGTGCCCCTATCTCCCATCTCCATATAGAGTAATTTGGTCACATATTCTTTCTTCTATGATACTGGTTCCTCTCTCTTAAGTCCTATCTCTTGTCCTTCTTCTCTCTCCATTTCTCTCCTACCTCTCTCTCTCTCTCTCTCTCCCTCTACCCTCCAACTCTCACACATATCCATTCCTCTATCTTTCTTTCTTCCCCCTTCCATCTTTGTGTCACTATCTCCCTCTCTCTTACCCTTATCTACCTCTTTCACTCCTCTCCCTCTCTCTCTCTCTCCATTCCTTCTCTCCCCTCTCCTTCAGTTTATCTCCATCTCTCCCTTGTGACTCCCCTTATCTCGCTACCTCTATTAATCTATGTCTTTATTATTCCTTCTCATATATATCTAGAGTTAATATATATCATGACATATTGGGACCTACGATTGGGTTAATTCTGCCTTGTTGGCAAGGTTAAAATGGTTAATCTTCGATAGACAAAATGTAGATCAAATATTTAATCAAAAAGAGGGAACCATACCCTATATTCCAGGCTTTATCAAAAGAGGGAACCATAACCTATATTCCAAGCTATGCCTATCAGTCGCTTGGCCTCTTCTTGCTCTCACATGAATGTAGTCTTTCTTGACTGGTACAAAAGAAGGTTTCGCATTATCAACTATTTGTTTGGGAGAACTTTTAGTTGTTTCAACACTGCTACATTCTTCAAGCTTATCCTTTAAACCATCTTAGTCTTTTGTAGTCTCTTCAGCTTTGTAGTGCTTTCCATTCCTCTCAGTCACTTATGTTTCCTTGGTCTGTTAAGGGACAAGGTCGACAACATTAGGATGTTTTTGCAATAAACAAGTGTATTTCCAGGACATAGTCAGGTGGAGCAAGAGTATAAGAGCCAAATTTCCCATGAATGTGGGACACTCGAACTTAAGATTTTATGGAGTAGTCATGAGGTGCAGTCTGGTTATTAAGACTTCATCAGATGGCCATTCTCTAGACTTAAATTGTGTGACAACACTGTGGCTGAGTTTGAAACTGGAGATTGAACATACATTTGGTTTGATTGCAATAGACATTTTCATCAATAAATGTAAAGCAATGGCTAACAAATACTATAAATTAATAAATAAATAAGACATGGCAACAAGCAACAATACTTACAAAATTGTTACATTGAGACACAAAGAATAAGCATCTATTGTGCACAAACAGATACCAATGAAACTATCATCTTAACCCCTAACCCCTTAAACATTAATTACCAACCCCTAACCTATTTAACCCCCTAAACCTCTAAAACCCTGACCCATTTAACCCCTAAACCATAAACCTCTAAACCCTTAACCCCTAACCCCTAACCCATTTAACCCCCTAAACCCCTAGTAAACCCCTAACCCATTTAACCCCCTAAACCCTAAACCTATAAACCCTTAACCCCTAACCCCTTAAACCCTAAACCTTTAAACCTTTAACCCTAACCCCTTAAACCCTAATTCCCGACCCCTAACCCATCTAACCCCCTAAAACCTAACCCCATTAGCCCCTAACTTCTAACCCCTAAAATCCTTAACTTCTAAATCCCCTAAACCCCTAACCCATTTAACCCCCTAAACCCTAAACCTATAACCCCTTAACCCCTAACCCATTAAACCCTAATTCCCAACCCCTAACCCATTTAACTCCGTAAACCATAAACCTCTAAATGCATAATATGAACCCCTTAACCTCTAAATGCATAATATTCCCTTAACCCCTAACCCATTTAACAACTAACTCATTATTCCCCTAACCCATAAATGCTTCTAAATCCCCTAACCCCTAAGCTCTCAATCCCTAACCCCTTAACCCCTAAGCCCCCAATCCCTAACCCCTTAACCACTATCTCTTTATTCCCCTAACCTATAACCCCTAAGCCCCTATTCCCCTAAGCCCTAAGCCCCTAATCCTTAATCCCTTAACCACTAACTAATTATTTCCCTAACCCTTATAATAATCCTTAAAACCCGTTGGGATTATCCATTCCAAACGAGAGCAACAGGTCTAGTTGGGACCTACAATTGGGTTAATTCCCCCTTGTTGGCAAGGTGGAATACCATGAGAAAAACCGTGGGTTGCAAAAACCTCTCCTAAATTTACTATTTTATCTCAATTTTATTTTAATAATTAATTAATTAATTTCTTTAAAAACTCTTCTAGATAAATCACATAAAATTTTTAAGGTGCACGCCTTTCAAATCACTCATTGTGTGGTTCACCATCAATGTTTTTAAAATAAATTTATTAGAATGAAATTGAATTGATTTTTAAAGCTTCCTTTTAAATCAATTGTTGACATTACAAAGAATCTTGGAGTGCGCTCAACATCCATAAGAAAAACAATGAGTATGATATTAAAATGATATTTGAAGGCATAATATTAAAAATGATTGTTTGGAAAAATAAAGAGTGGGTGTATTGAGTATGATATTAAAATGATATTTGAAGGCATAATATTAAAAATGATTGTTTGGAAAAATAAAGAGTGGGTGTATTAATTTTTCTTTTAAATTTTAGACCTCCAGTTAAAATAACATTTCTCCCACCCAAAACATGTGTTTTTGTTATCTCCCATTTTCTTAGTGATTAGGGTTTTTGTTGTGGGTCTTGTTCTTGCAACTACCTTACTGCAATTTCTTCCGGGTGCCAATTCAGTCTCAACAATCTGTAGTTTTCAAAGTTGCATTCTTCAAGGATTCTACTAAGTTCAATAGTTAAGATGCAGGATTGGGGGATCTAATGCATTTTATTCTAGGTGAAATTTTAGTTCAAACAATGTGTGGTTTTCGAAGCTGCATTCTTCATGGATTCTACTAAGTTCAATAGTCAAGATGTAGAATTGGGGGATCTATTGCAATTTCTTCTGAGTGCAATTTCAGTCTCAACAATCTGTGGTTTTCGAAACCGCATTCTTCAGGTATTCTACTAAGTCCAATAGTCAAAATGAAGGATTGGGGGATCTATTCATGATTTTCTTCGCTTTCATCAGAATGGTTTAGAATGCAGCCAAACCCTTGAGAATATTGATGCTAGAAAGTAGCATACGGGCTCCATCACATTCCATGTCAGCTCCGAGAATGTCAGCCTCATTAAACCCGTACTTTGGAGCCCGAAACATCCCAATGCCAACTGTAATTCATTCATGGTGTGACTCTTAGCTTTCTGATCAATCTCTGCCTTCTCTTTCTCCAATTTCTCCAGCTCCTCACTGCAAGGATTTCTCTTCAGTGCTACAAAAACGGGCATTTCCTTCTCAAAATCTCTTGCAATCTTGTCAGGATGAAGATACACAATGTTGTTTAAAATGAGGATATGTCTCGATTCGTCTAGTAGCTTAGAAATCCCCCTCGCTTCTGCCATTGAAGATCCATTAGACTCCATGAAAACTCGCAAAAACTCTTCATACAAAATGCAATCGTTCTGAATCCTTTCCAGTTATTAAAAAGCCACTGAAATAATCATCAAAAGCATACCTTTTTAGTACTCCACATCTCTTTTCATTTCAAGAATTTTATACCTGTCACTACCATCACAAACTTCTCTCTTCACTGTGATGAAACCATCCATAGTAGAGGCTCTCAGGTGCCCAATTATACCGCCAATAGACACTCCACCTTCTACTATCGGCATAGGGCAGCGCTTATCCCTGGCGGATTCAACAAAACCCTCTGTAAATGATGAAAAGCATTGTGAGGAAGCGACAAGGATGACAAGAGAGTAATTATTTCCTTGTTCAAAAAGCAGGGTTGGAAATGTGTCCAAGTAATTATTTCAAGTGTTGTATCTATAGAATGAAACTTCTTCATACTAGGCCTGAATGAGAGCTTAAATTTACTTCCTGGCTGGATATATTTTCTTCCTTAACACAACTAGAAATCCTTCATTCAAGAGTTTTTTTCAATACTGGCTTCAATTCTAGGCAGAGCAGACTGATGAAGAAGAGGAATTTCGACATATAGTGCTTAATATATCTTTAGAGGTTTTCGAAGGTTATCTAGGCCTGAGTTAAAGTCCTCTTATTGTTGCAGGGTATCTGCAAATTTTAGGAACAGTGTTTTGCTACGCAGGCTTTCGAATTTCTATTTAGATTTTTATTTTTTTGACTTAGTAACTGAGCATACTAAACTAAAGACTTGATTATGAAACTAAAGACATTGCAGAACTAAAATTCATTTCCCAACAGAGTTCTACGATACACATTTTCTATTTACTGATAAAATTATGAAGACTTGTAATAGCTCACCTTTTGGAAAGGGAAAGGTCCTATTGAAGTAGAAATATTTTTATTCTCTGAGTTTTTCACTGCATCACATTCACTCAAATTAGCAATGACAGATTACGAAACTAAAGAAATTGTAGAGCTAAAATTCATGTTCCAACAGAGTTCTACTATGCTTGGCTGTTAGATATTTAGTGATAAAATAATTAAGACTTGTAATAGCTCACCTTGTGGAAAGGTAAAGGTTCTATTGAAGTAGAAACTTTTTTAGTCTCTGATGTTTTCAGTGCATCACTTTCACTCAAATTAGCAATGAAAGTTTTTTCAAACTTCTTAGAATCTGTCAATATTGAAACATTCAAATCCTAGACATTTTCAAGAGTAAAAATATCAATGCCAAGTGATTTCATAATTTGTGATCCACTATTATGATAGTGAGTGGCTTGTTCACATGCCTTTTCAACTTGTAAGTTGGCAAGAAGAAAAACCTACAGTGTCTGTGTTGCCACTTCCTCATAACCTGGGTAATTAGAAGTACATGTTATTACACAGAGTGCACTTCCAACAGACAAATGTTTTTCAAGTGATGTTTTTCATTTGTGTGGAGAAGAATGATCATCTTCTTTTAATTCATGTGCTTGTATTGCAGATAACGCTTTTCTTTGTGCACAATTAGCTTTACTTGGCTCAATAATGTCTTTATTGTATAACACAGTACCCACTGAAGTTGTCCTGAGGGAAACAATGTAGCCTTGAAATATCCTCTGGTTCTTGAACTTCAGAGGGCATAAATTGAGTTGTTACACTACCCATGTAAATTATCTCAGCTTTCTCCATATAAGAAGCTAATTTATGGTTACATGTATATGCCATATTTTCACTAGTCCATGGTAACATAGAAGACTCCTCTTCTCTCTGACTCAAGGTTGTTGATGACAACTTTGTAACACTTACCTGGGCATCCTTAGGAGTTTTTTTTTCCAAACACACTCATTATCGTTCACCATTTCCACATCTCTGACTGCAAACTCCTCTTCCATGACATTTTTATAAACAGATCCTGAATCTTTCAACAACTAATTATTTTCATTGTGTCTGTTAACTAGAATTTTGGTCAGATATTTTCATTTGGTAGGCACATGAGAAATCTAATTTTTTTATAAAATCCATCGAGAATTGACTACTATCTTTTCATCGTCATTTCCTAACAATTGCAATCCATCCAAATGACTCTTTTAAACCCTTGATTGAATTCATGCTTACGAGGATTCTCATTAATGTGAACCAAAGGTTTTGGAACCTCTTGCAATCCAACCACTGTGATGTCTACTTCAGCAGTTTCCATGGCATGCTTCTGTGGAATAGCTTGACTACTTTTATCCAAAAATGAACTGAACATTCCTTGCATGTGATTATTTAAAAAAGCGTCCTGACAAGAACCTACAAAATTATTCCCTGGTTTAGATTTCTTCGACAATCGAACAAGCATTTCTTCCATTTCCTCCACAAAAACTTCTCAATATTTCACTAAATTTTATTCTTTACAGGCATACAATGACAATCTTTGCAAATGCACTATTGTGGCACCTTCTTCTAGGGAATATGTAGCATGCATTCTTACATCATTCTCACTGGTTTCCTCCAGTGACAAATCCAAAACTATTCTCTTTTCCACCAACACACTGCTTTTCACAATGCCTTTGCAGGGTAAGAAATATAAAACTCCTTGTTTTTCCACCAAAGCAACATTTTCCTTTAACGACCCTGTGTTATGCTTCCCTACATTATCTATGTGAATTTCTCCAACTAACGACTTTAAAGTCCATTGGATTTTTGCTCATCTAAAAACAACATAAATTGAACAAGCTGCCTCAGTTACTGCATTCTTATAGTCAACCTGTGTTACATGCATATCTACATAACTTTCATCATTTACATCAATCACCAACACCAACCTACCGTTCACCATTTACAAATGCAATATCTTCATGTGTAGTTACTCTAGCACATTCACTTCTTTGATCTATAAAGGAATTTAAATCTCCTGTCATTTGTCGTATGAACATTCTTGAGGGACTCCTCTTTGAGATGCTTCACTACAGAGCTTGACATCCAATGGCTTTCTCTCTATCCCAAAGCATCCATCACTTCATAAGAGGATCCATTCACAGTGTTAATCTCTCATGCCTCCTCAATTGATCTATCCCTCTTTCTTGAAAACTCACACATTTCACCTTCTGCGTTATCACTTGCGTCTAGATTATTAACAGAACCTACAAAGGTGCAATGCCATCCACTTCTTGGTCTGGCACTCCTTCCAATTTGGCAAGTAAATGATCTTGCCAAGAAGGCTCCTTGGCATTCATTGTTGTCTAATCTTCCTTGCTTACATCAAATATCAAATCTGGTATTTCTTCGATGTCTACCAGAAGAGCATCTTCCAGTGGAACAATCGAACATGTCTGATTTCTCTCATCTAACAAAGATTTTGGCATCCCTTTCATTGTCACTCTTGCAATAGCCTCCTTGCCACTTGGCACCTTTTACTAAGGCTCCACTTAATTCCTCCATGACATCACAATCCCCATTAGACTCAATGAATTGTTCCTCCACATTTTCTTTCTTATTTTCATCTAATAAAGAACCCAACATCCCTTGAATCTGTTTGTGTTTAAAATCAATTCTCACCGGATGAGAAGATACATCTAGGGTGGCATTGTCCAAAAAAATTTCAATCCTTATAAATGGAGATGAATATTCTCCTTGTTCATTCCCTGCCTCCATCCAGTTCTTGTTGCCTATACATTTCTTTTTCCTTCCTCCTCATATGATGTACTATTTTTAATTTTCTATTCTTTGCATATCAAACATTATAAAGCCTCTTGCACACTGTTCTCATCTCTTTCATTTGAACATAATTCCGATAATCATTGCATTTATGAAGAAAGGATATATTCATGTGAAACCCTGTCCAGCTGCTTCTCTTGGCTAATGCCATCACCTTCATCCCATAGAGAATCCGACAATTGAATGTCGACTTGACCAAAGGCATTTCTTACTTCCTACTGAGATTGAACAAGAGAATCAAAATATCTCCTTCCAGGGGGCATTAATCTGTTCTTTGAACTTGAAGTTTGCCTCTTTTCCCTTCTCTTCTATCCCGAGACTCCAAAAACTTGTTGCAGCCCATCCTTTCTGTCTCCTCTGCCCACTGAAATTTCAAAAGCACTTCATCCTCGCCCTTATATGCTCCTTCAGTTTAAAATCCAAAATCATCATTTCCACTATTCTTGTTTTCCGTATTTACTTCTGTTGAATTTGTATTTTGTGCTAGGTTATGAGTATATTGTTTTAAATTATTCACTTCAGAACAGAGACCAATCATAAGAATATTCTTATTTTGTGTAGGCCTGCAATCCATGACTGAGGAGGAATTGACAGCAAACAATAAACCACATTGCTCAGAGGCATTCAACAAAATTGGTAGATCTTTGGTGTTTTTTCTCAAATTCACCCGACTGTTCAGACGTTGGCTGATTCTTCTTACCTGTATTTTCAAACCCATCTCCCAAAATATATATCCATTTAGAAGGTAATGACTCTTTGAGCCCTTTGAAAATACACCACATAATAATCTCTGCCCAATTGTTTGAGTTGCTTATCAACTCACCAATGTCTGGTCCAAACAAGTTTCCTTCAATGATCAAATTAATTTCCTCTTTTCAAATAGAGTTTAGAAGCATTTGCACAGATTCTGGAGTTGTTGCTTCTGACCATACATTTAAAGGTCTCAAATTGCTTGATTTATATGTATTTGCACCCATTTGAACTGAAAGCTATATTTTGCAAATTTGTTTCAAGCTCAAAAGTATTATCCTGCCTATAGAAGCTTGAACCCCAATAATCCTTGCAGTGGCCACTTTCACCAAGTAGAATATGTGCTTCATCAGACCTCAAACCTCAATTTCCCTTCCAAGTTTTTCTCTATAACAATTTTTGTGAGTCCTGCTTGCCGGACACCAGTTACAAACTTTCTTTCACTTGAAAATTCACAACAATTGAATTTAAATTAGCCTCACATGGGTTGTATTTCATTTTTAGTATATTTTTCTTGATTATTTCTTTATACAATCTCCCCACTTCTCTTATCCATGTTCCGGCGTTCCTTTGCACCTCTTGGTGCAATTGCTAGTTATAAGAATATTTAAGATTCTGGATCTATCGATATGAGATGGATATTGCAATATAAATCTGAAGGATTCATGATATTTCTTCATGTTTGATCAGATTTTTTTAATGATAAATGTTATCTTGCAGGAAATCTCAAATAGGAGGACAAAAGATACTTGCACCCACCATTATACTCTTAAGATCCAGGATTGTCATGAAAACTATTCAAAGGAAGGAGAAGTAGGCAGGTTAACCTTAAACATATGTAAAGCCATCCTTATTTTCACTAGGCGCAGAGACATTTCGTTACAAGGTGGACTAGCTGTCATATTCATCAGTTTTAATTTTCTTGTAAGATGTCTCATTTCTGCAGTGGAATAGGTTTTTCTTGATGTTCTATGCATTCTTTCTGGTTTATGTCAATGCAGGTGATCGAATCACTAAGGGCGACTAGAGATTATCGGGGGCTTAACATGTAAAATTTGGAGTAAATTCACAGAGGTAAAGTGCCAGCAACTTTGACAGGGACATTAAGGTGCAAAAATAATCGAGCAAGAGACAATCAGTCAGATCACAATTGTGCTATGGACCCACTCTGCTTTCTAAGCAAGACAGGGAGGATTAGCTTTAAATTTGTGCAGTTGATTGATTTCCCATCAACCCATGATATATGCTGGCACTAATTTGGAGGGGATGATTTGGTAGATCAAACCCAATACAAGCTATTTAGAACAAATTTTTGAGGGCAAGGTATAAGAAAAAAATTTCTTGAGCAAAGATGAATTGGGTTGATCCATGATGGATTCTGAATTGGGTTCTTCAGGTTTGTTCTCATGGGCTATTTAGCATAAAGAAGATGAACACTCATGTACCTCTCCTCTGCTATGGCATCCTGGATCAAGTTCTTATCCCATATGTAAAGACACGGCATGTTCATATCCATACCCCATGTCAGCCAGGGTAGAGGATATTGCCAAAGGCAGACAGGAGCTCATGAAAATGTTTGAAGGAATGCTTGAATCAGCTTATGAATTGTCCCTGAGTGATTTGGTGGAGCAGAAGGTTGCCATGCAGAAGAGATTAAATGAGGAAGTGAAAACATAAAAACATAAAGCAGAGGAGAGGACTTCAAGAAAGCAAGACAAGTGGAAGCTATATAAATGGGTCAAGTAAGAGTAAGGGAGAAAATACTAAACCGTTTCTTCTAAATATATTTATTCCTAGAAGCTTGACACATCGATTTCATTCTACCTCTAGGTCAATACCCACAAGTTGTTCTCAGGTGAAGAGCCATGATTCAGAGAAAGGATCAGGGAATACATATCCTGTTGCAAACCTGTATAAGATAAAGATGTCCTATTCTTTTACTGGTTCTTCAATTAGCTTCTCCAAGGTGTCTCCTAAACTATTTTCTGCCCAGGATGGTCAGTCTTATCAAGTTCTCCCAGCTTCTACCATACATACTAGTTATAATTTTTGCCTTTGGAAATTGAGCATGAGTCAATGCTCATTCTGTTGCGAGTATACTTTCTTCTCCAAGACTATTTGCCAGGTGCTTCTTTTCTGTTTCTCTTCACGCAACTTCTAAATTTTCAATTTCTGACCATTGAATAGATTTTATCTTAATTATGAACTGACAAACCCCAGGGTTGAAGCTTAACTCCATGCTTAATAACCACCCATGGCTTAAGAATTCCACACCAGTCACTTACAAATTTCGAACGTCACTATCTATCTACTTACAATTTCACTTATAACAGCCCCGGTGCCTTGAGATGCTATCTTTTACTCTTAAAATGTGGGAATAGAATATTATAACTTAATGGGGAGGTAGCACCTTCATTAAGAACTGATTATTTTATTAAACCTATCATTAAGGAGTGGAAAGATGGAACCTTAAAAAGTTTTCTTTAGATGTTTCTTCCCACGTCAGTCTTGTTGTCGAGTGTGAACTTCATCCATGCTTTTTGCTGAAGTTTTATCAGATTTTATCTCTTTATGATCATGTTTTATCCATGTCGGTTGACATCAGAACAATTTTTGGCATGCAAGTAAACTTTGACAAAGCAACCCCTGAGTCATCCTGAAGTCAAAGTCTTTCTGCATATACATCAAAAAATGTTAGGACATGCTAGTGAAAAGTTGGAAACTACTAATTAACTATTGTCTATTTTCTTTTCGTTTCTTTTTTGTATCACGAGAATCGATAATTACTACTGTCATTTTTATTTCTATTTCTTTCTTTTTCCTTTTTTTTCAGTATTAGGATAATTTCTTTCTTTTTCCTTTTTTTTCAGTATTAGGAGAATTTCTTTCTTTTTCCTTTATTTTTTATTTTTTGGGTATTAGGAGAATTCCTAAGCTTACTGCCTGTCTCTGAGGAGGCACAGGGTCATGTCTGAGGGACTGACCCTATACTCCTAAACCTAATGCATTATGCAACTACCCACATAAACGCTAGGTGTGTTAATTGAGTTTCAAACCTGGGTGGGCCCTCAATATTGCTCAGCAAAAACTTTCTTCCTTGGACTAATCTGGGGGAGGTCCAGGATCAACCTTTGTGGCTGCCTTATAACACCAAGAGTATATACAGCAACCTCTAAGCCATATATAAGCCAGATATACTAGATCTTATGATTTAGCAAGAGCCTTATAACACCAAGAGTATATGCAGCAACCTGTAAGCCAGATATAAGCCATATATACCAGATATTATGATTTAGCAAGAGCAGAGACTCTAGGAAATGGGGAGTCTACTCCTTGAGGCGAGATCATAGCAGGCCATATACTCAATGGGATTTGAACCGCGGTCTCGTTAGTTTCACCTAGTGAGGCCATATAATCAATGGGATTTGAACCACGGTCTCGTTAGTTTCACCCAGTGAAACTTACCATTAAACCACATATCACTGTATAATTAACTATTCTCTATTACTTGAAACATTTCTAAAACATTAAAGTCCCTGGCTGATTGGATTTCTCTAACACTGAGCCGCTTGCCCTTTCATGAGGTGGGTTAATTGAGTTTCGAACCTGGGCAGGGCCTCAATATTGGTCAGCAAACACTTTCCAATGCAAGTCGTCCACCGTTTGGCCTAGCACAATACGCTAATTAACAATTGTCTATTACTTGAAACATTTCTGAAAATTTTAAGTCCTTGGTTGGTTGGATTACTCAAACACTGAGCCACTTTCCCCATGCAAACACTTTCCAATGCAGGTCGTCCAATGTTTGGTCTAGCACAATAGGCTAATTAATAATTTTTGTTACTTGAAACATTTCCGAAACTTTTAAGTCCTTGGCTGGTTGGATTGCTCTAACACGGAGCCACTTGCCCCTTCATGAGGGACTCCCTTAAGGGTTCAACATAGATGTGTGTATTCCTATTTCCAACACCCTCGTTAGGCCACACTTTGGCTAAGGTCCCCTGGCTAACCTCAAGAAAAACTAGCTCTATCCCCGTCTTGAAAATTATACATACTAAGATTTACCCCATATTTTCCCTTGGCCAGTGTGTTGTTGTACTACTGAGCTACATGCCTCTTCATTTTGGGCATCATTAATGGTTCAACCTAGATGTACGAATTTCTATCTCCAACAAAGAAAACACCTAATTTGGAAGTAAAGCATCAAAACTGAACGAAAGAGAATGTATAATGAACAAAGTTTTTATGCCAACATTCTACCATATTCCAAAGTTGTCATGTTTGAATTCTAATTCATTTATATATATTTTAATCATTTCTTTACGTTTAATTGAGTATAATTGCAATCCAAATCGTTTCATATTTAATCATCCCTGAATTAGGTGTGCTCATGCTCCTAAGTCATGACTTTTGGACCTGTGTGTGGAAGTGCTCGTTGCTCTGTTTCCAAAGGTTTTGAAAGTGTTCATTTCAAAATTCATCCCCATTTCCAAATGTTGTCCTTACCCTATTTTAGGCAACTAAGACTTCAAAATATTGTGCTCTTTGGTTGAATAAAAAAATTTATTTGGATATTAAAGACTGGGAATCCAAAAGGAAAAAGTGGTTCCATTTAAAGATATTTGCAACCTAAATTATCCAAATTCTTTTTATTACACTCCATCCATCTATTTCATTGCAGCATTCCTAGTCCTTTAGTATTCAATTATAACTCTATAAAATCAAGATGGCCATCCATATTCAAAGGCTTCTTCTTTTCTTTGTGTTACCTTTTAATAAGGATTTCTATTTCCAAGTAATTCAACTACCAAAGGTAGTACATGCGAGTAGAGAAGTAATTCAACTACCAGTTATTCTCCTACATAGTACATGCTTTGATAGATTATATCAAAAGTCTTACCAATACAATAACATTGATTTTTGTATGTGGACATTTTTGTTTAGGATGGTCCATTACATAATCAAGATGAGGATCTGGATCATGTAATTGCATTTTCTCTTTCCAAAGAACTAACCAAACTAAATGGTATATGATGGCAATTTCATTTTCTTACAGTTACTTTTAGTTTAATTATATCATTTAGCTCGATGCTTTTCATATATTCAACTAAAATTTTGTTGCTTAACAAGAATTTGTCATTCCATGTTTTAGTGAAACTATTTATGGTTTGATACTCTCATACAACCTTTATCAAGTTACATGCACCCTCATTAGAAAAAACAAGAGAATTTTTCTTGCCATGACTATCTTTCTTTGTCATTGTTGACATAAGAAAGTATTTTAGCTAAGAAACTAGTTTCAAGGTTATGGCATAACTTATCATATAAATTGAACAGAATTTATATCCAAAATGTTAACTTGTAAACTACATAGCTAGTTTTAGGCTTTCCATTTAAAATCTACTTCGGTTTTAACTTTGAATGAGTTGTTCCATAGACTTGAATATTAAGAGATTTTGGTATAAGGATTAAAAATTAGTCCGTAAGGCCTCTCAATTATTCATTTATTTATCTGAATATAATATTTACTATTAAATTAGAACCACTCGGCACAAATACATCATAGATCAAGATCATACTTTGTAGAGTGTCGTAGAATAAAAATAGGAGCAAGGACACTGAATTATTTCAGTTTTCCTGGTTCTTATTCCTTTGGTGTATCTTTGCACCTTTAGGGGCAATTTCTAGTTTAAAGTCTAATTCTTTAAGGGGTGCTAGCTCAATGGAAGAGCACCTGATTTACAAGAAGGAGGTTGGTGGTTCAATTCCATCGTGCCCTGATATTCATATATAGGGAATGACGAAGATCAGTTTTTGGTGACGGATGCTCTTTTGACCATCACCAATGAGCTTATGGTGACATTTTTCGACCCTCACCAAAATATGAAATGGTGACGGTCAACGAACGCCACCATATATATGCATCAATAGTGACGACCATTAAAGGTCTGTCACCATAAATCGTTATTCTTGATATCAAATGTTGAGGGTCACTGTTTGTCATTATAGTCATTATTCGTGATGGACCTTGATGTCACCAATGAGTTTATGGTGACAGTAAATGAACATCACCATATATATATGCACCAATAGTGACGGCCATGAAAGGTCCATCACAAAAAATCGTTATTGTTCATATGAAATGGTGACGGTCACTATCCGTCATTATAATCAATATTCGTGACGGACCTTGAATGTCCTCACAACACATACTTTCAGCGACGCCACCTTTGGTGACGTTCAGTTTTTTGGTGACGGAGGCTATTGTCCATCACCATTTCTCATATGAAATGGTGATGGTCACTATCCGTCACTATAAATCATTAGTGGTGACGAACCTTGAATGTCACCACAACACCTATACTTTCGGCGACGCCACCTTTGGTGACGTTCAGTTTTTTGGTGATCATATGAAATGGTGATGGTTACTATTTGTCACTATAAATCATTATTGGTGATAGACCTTGAATGTCACCACAACACCTATACTTTCAGCGACGCCACCTTTAGTGACGTTCAGTTTTTGGTGACGAAGGCTCTTTTGACCCTCACCAATGAGCTTATGGTGACCATTTTCGCCCCTCACCAATGTGTTTTTTTCTTGTAGTGTGAACATTGTTGATGATGGCATCCCTTGCTTCTCGACTAATTTGAGAAGTGGCTTCCATCTCTGACCGAAAATTTTCGACCTGAAAAGGTCGCCTAACCAATGGTGGCTCAGGGCGAGGCAACTCAACATCACGCCTAGTGCCCTTACGGTCACACAATCGACCTTTCCTAGCACAAAAAAAATCAGACAGAAGGTCATTGTAATTGGGTTTCATTTCCAAAAAGAATTTTGCATAAAAAAAATTTACAAAATAAAGAGGAACCTCGTCGTTCCATGGGAGTCTTCCATAGGCCGAAAGGTGTCTATCATACAAATAGTGTCTATCGTTCGAGGTGCTTGAAATATTTCACCTTCAACATCTTTCTTTTCGGCCCTTCTTTGAAATTAAACATTGACTTCGCCATTTCTTTTGTAAATCTTTGTTTTATATCCTCCCATTTATCGGGACCCATTATTGTTTCCTTTATTTTTCTCATGACTTCTACAAATGTATCAGTCATTGGCCCAAGCTTTTGGTACACATATACTAGTTTGCCTAAAGAGTGTGTAACTATTTCCAAGCTTTGTCTACTCTCAGCAGGTAGAGTCAAAGCCACGAGATCTCTCGGAAATTTTGCATGAAGTTGTTGACACCTTTCTAACGTGCATTGCTCCATATTTCTTTCCCAAGGTATATCAGAAATGCCATCCGGATAAGTCGTGGTGGGTGGACAACCTTCTTCATGAATTAAGCATTCTGTCGTGCGTCTTTTTTTACCAACATTTGGAGCATTTTCAGCCTCTGCATCAATATATAAAATTTTGTATATTAGAAAAAACACATGTAAACAAATTTGTACAAATTGAATGAAAAACATATTCAAATTTATGGCAACCTCGACGTGGTTGGCTATCATCTTTCCCACCTTGAAACTGTTGAGAACCAGAACGACCCTGCTGAGAACCAGCACTACCAGCCATTGATTGGCCTCTGGGGGAATAGATATCACCACCTTCACGCAACCGGCTAGCACTTATTGATGGCCCTCTAAGGGGATTTGAACCACCACCAACCTCTCGAGACGAGAGAGAAGCTTCATAAACAAATACGAATTTATAATCAATTGAAAAATACATTCATACATATAAATACACGTACATATTCATTGAGTAAATTGCATGAACCATATCATGACTGGGTGAACCATGGGCATGCTCCATGGATGGAGTAGAGACCCTTCTCTGCTTAGCTCCTAAAAAATAAAAAATGAAACTTATTAACACCTAATTTAACTCACAAAGCTGATAAAAAATCAATTCCATATGTACACACATGTATGGAGATTTAAGATTATATTTAAATACCATGAACATCCCTCGATCCCTGATGCCCCCCTCTCGTAGAGATATGGGATTATGTTGATCTTCATCGTTCATCCTCCATGATATATATATATATATATATATAGAGTGGAAATTTAAAATTATTTTTTTAAATGACTAATTTAAAATAAATTTAAAATAAATTTCTGAAAATTAATGTGCACTATTACATTTGGTCAAAATTTCGAAACTTTAGTTCCAACACTTTTCTCAAATTGTCAGAAATTTCCCCATTTTTTATCAATTTTTCAAATCCCGCCAACAAACGTCGCTATACTGACATTTAGGGACATCGTTTCTTTTGCGAAGTTTATGAATGTCGTCAGAAATGCGACATTTTAAACTATGTGTCGGTATTACGACGTTTTTGGGACACAACGTCGAAAATGCGATGTTTCTAAAATATGCATCGATATTGCGACGATTTGGAGAAAATGTTGGAAATGCGACATTTCTAAAATATGCATCGGTCTTGCGACGTTTTGCTCCAAACCGTCACAATACTGACGCATATTTTAGAAACATCGCATTTCCGACGTTTCTAAAGTATGCATCGGTATTGTGACGGTTTGGAACAAATGTCGTTAATGCATTAATAGTTCATTCAAACATTTTTGTACATAGTTTTAAATTATTTCTATGTAAAAATATATATAACAAATTATGTATCTAAAAATATTCCATATTGTTTAAACTATAATTCAAACACATACATTTAATTAGCTCAAATTTTAATTTAAAATGCAAATTATATTAATATAATTTCACATTTAAATATATTTTTTCTCATTAATATATTTTACATATAATGTTATAATATAGTTTCAAAATAAACATCACATTAATAATTTCACATTCAAATATATTTTTTAAATAGAGTTTTAACTTACTTTTATATATAAATATAAAATAGAATAAAAATTTTGAAAAATAAATATCTAAAATTATTATAGAATTCACACTGCATTTCAAATATACTAAAAATTATATTTTAAATATATTTTTTTATATAGTTTTGAAATAAGTTATTAGATTGGTGAATAAAATTAATTACATTTGAATTTTGTCTAATTTGTTTTTTGGTAATTTAATTTCACGAGGTTCACAAATCTCAAGTCAAATTTAAACCAGCTAAACAAAAACTCTAATAATTTCATGAAAATCATCTAAAAAATTATTGAAATATCAAACTTGATAGTAGACCAATATGGGTTAAGTTAGTTTTATGAGGATCATGTTGGAATTTATGTTGTTAATTTACATAGAACACCACTTTTTTTAATAATATTTTTAGTTTCTATTTTTTATCTTTATCTTCACGATTCTAATATGTTAAGTTTTTTTTTATACCACATACATTTAAATTATATAAATTTATACATTTATAAAGAGTTATAATAGAAGCATAACAATTCAATAAAATATAAAAGTTAAATAGTTGGGGTGGTGGGAGGGGGAGTGGGAGAGATTCTCCTAAATCCCGATGGAATATGAAAAATAAAGTACTTATGGGGGCTAGTCCAAAGAATGAACAATCTCACATAAATGTATGGGCTTCTTCCAGGTCTCCAATTGGCTAATGCTCGAGATGTCTCTAAGTTAGTGATCTTGGGGGATTCCCTTATCACTATTCAACACCTTCAAAAAGGTTTTCTCCTAAAGAACAACAATTTATCCCTCCTCCTTAGAAAAATCAATAGTACCCTAAAATCATTCTCTCAAAAGGATTATTACCACATTTTAAGAAGCCAAAACAAAGAGGCAGATACACAAACGAATCAAGCCTTCCTTCTTGAAGGAAGCGGGTTAGTATGATATCAATGACATGTCATGTTGGAAAGATATTCCATGAATAATTCCACTCAATATAATTGTCCCTCTCTCTTGTTTTTCTAGTTGGATATATGCACCATGAGAATTATTTTTTGAATATTTCCAAAGCCCTCCTTTCTATGCCCCCCCTGTCTCCTCCTATATATGCACATATTCGCATCACGCATAAAATTTGGCATCAGGATCTCCTCATTAAGGTTAAGGTGGTGGTTTTTGGGGGTGTTGGCCACGCACCCATTTACCCCTCACATGTGGAGTCTTATGAAGTTGGAAAACCCTTAATTCCCTCCTTCGCCTTTGTACCAAGTTCATTGATGGATACAGGGTGGGGAAAGTTAATGAATTTCGTGGTTGATTCGATCCCTCGGGCATGGGAGTTCACTAGTCTAAACGTGGAATTCATGGTTGGTGTTAATATGATAAGGTAAAAAGTATCATTTCAAAGGTGTGCCCTTGAGAGTCAAGATAACCCTTCTACTAGTTGGCGGGCCCTCCACACCTTTGTAAACTCCATCGATGCTAAGAATTCTTTCAATCTTATGTGTATCTTGCTCGGTGTTGTGAACGTTGTCTCGCTCATCTCATTTAAAGAGAAAACATGGGGAATTATCTTGTCTTTTCTTGGCTTAGTTTCCTCCTTGTAGTAAGAAGTTGGGAATATTTCCCCTCCAGGTTGTCAATGGATTTTCATAAATCTCAAGAAGTCAAGTTGGAATTTTCTCCAGTGGGTGTTGAATTTCTCATCTTCGAATTTCAATCTTCTTCACCACCCTGTGCACATCCTGCAACCTTTTCCATGGAAATAGGCATTACTTTGTTGAGGGCACCATCACTGGTGTAGCTTCATGCATCCCAAGTCTTGCACAATTTTCATATGCATAGTTTCCCCTGCATAAATACTAACTTCTTTGGTACCCTTAGTTCTATTCTGTTGTTTTTTCTTAGTTGGACAACTCCCTCCCTTTCTTCCAACTTGTCTCTTTCCAAGTTTCGATAAATTTTGGGTCTCCTCCTTGTGTAGGCAGCTCCCCTAGCTCAAACCTCTCCCCCTCTATTTCCAAGCTCTTTTGGCTCCCTAATTGTGGTATCAAATCACACCTTGTATCTAATTTTGTGTTCCAACACTCAATTTATGTCCCTTATGGGGAATAAAGACTATTATTCTTCTGCCTCAAGTTGCACAAGACAGTACAATTTTATGTCCACATCCCCATTATTTCCATTTAGACGAATATTAATGCATAACTTTTCAATCATAATCTAATATTAAATTTCGTTATTACTTTTCAAACACTCTTTAAGTACCTCTTGTCCACATCAAAATTGCATAGGTAAGAAAAAGGTCTAAAATAAATTAGACTCGACATAATAAAAACAATATGAAAAAACTATAGTTATAGCTTACATACGCTTTCCCGGGCCAACGTTATAGAACTCTACTTCACTAGGATGAACATTATAAACTAAGGCTTCACGTATGAATCCACCAAATCTGTCACATCAATGTAGTCCCTAATACATATTGTACTTTCAAGAGTATTGTGACCGCACGGGTGCCCTGTGCATGTTCATGTGGCCCGTTTTCCGGTTTCTCCCTTGTGCCTTCGTTCGGTCATGCGCGTCATGTCGCACCGTGTCAAGGTGCCTACCCAAACGCGTTCGGGTTAGGTCATTTTCTTTCAAGGTGGTCGTATAAAATTTACTAATTTGTGACCACAGGGGTGCCTTGTGCACGTTCGTGAGGCTCGTTTTCCGTTTTGTCCCTTGTGCCTTCGTTCAGTCGAGCGCGGCATGTGAGGGTGCCTACCCAAACGTGTTCGGGTCGGGTCAGTTCATTTTGTTTGAGGGCGACCATATCAAATTTGCTAAGTTGTGACCGCACGGGTGCCTTTTGAAAGTTTGTGTGGCCCTTTTTTCATTTGCTCCCTTGTGCCTTCATTCGGTCATGCACGTCGTGTCGCACCATGTGAGGGCGCCCGCCCAAATGTGTTCACGTTGGGTCATTTCGTTTGAGGGCAGCTGTATAAAATTTGCTAAGTTTTGACCGCATGGGTGCCTTGTGCATGTTCGTGCGGCCCGTTTGCCATTTTCAAGCTTGTGCCTTCGTTTGGTCGGGCGCGTTGCGTCGTTTCGTTCAAGGGCGCCCGTCCAAACCCATTCGGGTCGGCTCGTTTCGGTTGAGGGCGCCTGCCCAAACGCGTTTAGGTTGGGTCGTTTCGGTTAAGGGCACCCACCCAAACGCATTTGGGTCAGGTCATTGTGATTGAGGGCGCTCGTATCAAATTTTCTAAGTTGTGACCGTACGGGTGCCCTGTGCACGTTCATGCACCCTGTTTGCTAGTTTCTCCCTTGTGCCTTCGTTCGATCATGCGCGTCGTGCCGCGCCGTGTGAGGGCACCCGCCCAAACGTGTTTGGGTTAGGTCGTTTCATATGAGGGCGGCCGTATTAAATTTTCTAAGTTGTGACTGCAAGGGTGCCTTGTGCACATTTGTGTGGCTCATTTGTTGTTTGCCCCCTTGTGCCTTCGTTCGATTGGGCGCGTCGTGTGAGGGTGCCTGCCCAAACGCGTTTGGGTCGGGTCAGGTTGTTTCGTTTGATAGCGGCCGTATCAAATTTGCTAAGTTTTGACCGCACGGGTGCCTTTTGCACATTCATGCGACCCATTTTCCATTTTCTCCCTTGTGCTTTCATTCGATCGTGCGCATCGTGTGAGGGCACCCGCCCAAACGCGTTCGGGTCGAGACGTTTTGTTTGAGGGCGGTCGTATCAAATTTGCTAAGTTGTGACTGCATGGTTTCCTTGTGCACGTTCGTGCAGCCCGTTTGCTTTTTTCTCCCTTATGCCTTTGTTCAGTCGGGCGCGCCATGTGAGGGCGCCCACCCAAATGTGTTCGGGTCTAGTCGGGTCATTTTGTTTGAGGGTGGCCGAACCAAATTTTCTAAGTTTTGATCGCACGCGTGCCTTTTGTACATTCGTGCAGCCCATCTGCTCCCTTGTGCCTTCATTCAGTCGTGCACGCCATGTCGCACCGTGTGAGGGCGCTCGTCCAAATGTGTTTGGGTTGGGTCGTTTCGTTTGAGGGCGGCCATATTAAATTTGCTAAGTTGTGACTGCACAGGTGCCTTGTGCATGTTCGTGCAGCCCATTTTTCATTTTCTCCCTTGTGCCTTCATTCGGTCGAGCGCGCCATGTCATTTCATTTGAGGGTGCTCGCCCAAACCCGTTCGGGTCGAGTCGTTTTGGTTGAGTGCGCCTGCCCAAATGCGTTCGGGTTGGGCCCCCTAAGCCCCCAATCCCTAATCCCTTAAACAATGACTCAATATTCGACCCCTAACCCCTAAATGCACCTAAATCGTTAATTTCCTTGCTACTTATCAGGTTCTTACTTTTGTCTAATTCACTATATACTCAGATCATGAATGTGAGAAGGTTGTTTGCGGAATATAGTATTATTGTATCAATGGTGTAATTATTTCTGAGTTTTTATATCTTTCTAGTCAAAAACCTCATATTCAAAAATATTTTCTTGTCATTTTCAAAATTGACTGCTTCATTGAGCACAACATGCAGCATATCTAATACTTTATTGAAGCTAAGAGCTCCATCTCTGGGGCAAGCTGCTTTTCGGCTAACTCCACTGCTTTTGATCTCAATTTTTCCAATTTCTTCCTTCTCTCATATGATATCTGAGCCTTTTCCTTTCTCTTCCCTTCTAATTCCATAATAGTGTCATAATGATTCTAGCCAACATTTTTGGAAAGCCTTCCTAGAAGAAAATACTTGTGACCTGGCTAAAGCCTCAACACTTTCAGAGCATCTGGAATGACCATTCTCTTCTTCTGGTCATATGGTGGAGGAACCCCTTCAAAATCCCTCAGCCTATAAATTGCTGCAGCACCATGCTTTGTTTTGTGTGGAATCATTCCTCTAATTTTCCAGAAGTCAAATCCTTCTCTTACTTTATTTTCTTTTTCCCATACCTAACCAATGAGAGCACAAGCTATAAAATCACCTATAACTTCTCTTAATTTATTTTCATTTTCCCATAACTAACAAATGAGAACAAAAGAACACATATTTATATAAAATCACCTATAATACTTTTGTGAGTTTCACTAATATCCCTTTAGTTAGTGTGTGCATAGTAGCCTAGATCCTAAAGTGATTCCTGTACAATGATAATCCACTAGGTGTATTTGTACTTAAAATACTATGCATGGATAGATGTCCCATTTATGGCCAAGTTCCACCAAAGTGGTTCCCCCAACCTACCTAGTAACTACATTACATTTATTTCATGACAAGACTACCCTACAACCCACCAAATTTCTATCATATCCTTGACATCAACAACAATTTGTTGTTCAAGATATAGCTAAGTTGGAACAAACTTAGCTCTAGAGCTTAGGATATTTTTCCACCTCTAATATTTATAAACCAATAGAGATAAAATTTCTAAAGCATGTGAGAGCCCTTTAAGTATCACCTTTCCTATATTGACTCCGTCTTAAAAAGCATGGAAAATGTCGATTGACTAAACCAAAAATTTCATTGAAAATAATCATTCATACCATAACATTACTACTGCCCTTTTAACCACATAAAAATTATTTTTAAGTTACCATAATTCATCTTTAATATCACATAATTAGATTAAAAAATCAACCAAAATCCCTAGCTTATGAAATAAAAATTCAACAATTTTATATAATTAATAATTTAATTAAATGTCTCAGATCTAACCTCATTAATAATTATTTATAATCAACAATACCACTTATTTACCCAAACCCTTTATTAACCCTAGGAAAAGTCTCACACATTTTATTTAATGGAATTTATGTATTTCATTTCAAAATGTCAAAAATTTTCAAATATCAAAAGTTTTAATTTCCCTCGTTCATTTCCCTCCAGTTGCATGCTTTGTCCAGGGGAGGGAGGATGTGGCCATACTGTCGCCGGTTTTGAGGAAGGATGCAACCATACTATTTTAGGTTTGGAGGAAGGATGCGGCCATACCGTCGCAGGTTTGGAGGAAGGATGCGATAAGTAAAGAAATTGATCCTGAGTGCCTGTTGCAAGTCTACCCTAATACATTTGGTTGAATTCCGGTGTTTTATTTCCTTCTACAAAAATAATTTTCTCGGATACATCGGATCTCGGTTTCCTTTGGTCCGATGATCAAAAAAAATTATCATAATAGTCTTGTGCCTTGTATACAGACATCCATACCTGCCCCATGGATTCAAAGGCCCTTCATTTAGCCCCAGAGCATTGGGATTTGGAGAAGTAAAAGTCATGGAAAAGTGGTGAACTCTAAATAACATGCCATCAAATGCCCCAGACAAGTAATCCATGTATTCATTCAATAGTCCCACCGAAATATTTATTGTTGTTTTCGGATTTCCCTAAATATGCAGTGCTTTTCATTAAGTTTCTTTGTTTATCCAATGATAATGCAATGCCCTTTAGGTTTCTTTGGTTATTTGTTTGCCCATTTGGTTTTGTTTCTTTCTACTTCTACCCATTTGGTTATGGTGCATTTTATTAGCTATGATAATTTTTGGTTGGCTTCTGTGGCATTGGCTATTTGGTTTCTATATGTTTTGGTTTGCTGATATGCCCATTTGGTTATTTTTTCTATGTTATTCTAATAATTTCTTGTTTTCATCCGCGGCAATGGTTGTTTGGTTTCTCTTTGTTTTAGTTTGTTGATATGCCCATTTGGTTAATCTTTCGCATGTAACTGAGAAGTTTTGGTTTGCATCGTGCAAAAACATGTATCTGGTTTCAATGTGTTTACTTTAGTTGATATTCTCATTTGGTTACTTTGCCCTTATATTTGCAAGAATTTTTAGTTTTCATCTGTAGCAATGGCTATTTGGTTTCGATGTGTTTTAGTTTACCCATAGGGTTTTGATGTTATTTTTTTTGGCATTTGCTCCAATGGCCTTTTGGGTTTTGATGTCTTTTCAGCTCCGGAGTGTTTGGTTTCCCTGATGGAGAACATGGAGTTTTTCCCAAGACCTGATACTTCTTCCTTGACTGATTTTATGGTTATTCCTGTCCTCCCAAAACTTGTACCAAGTGAAGAAGTAGACAAGGATTTTTCCAGAAATCCTGTGCCTCTCGTGGCTGTAGGGAGGCCTGATTCTGGAGGAAAATAAGGGACTCTGGTCTAGCTTCTTGCTAATCATTTCCTTGTTCAATTCGAGCCTTCACAGCAGATCTTCCACAATGACATGGATATTTCTCCACAGCCATCCAAGGAGGTGGCTAGGCATATGAAACGCAAATCAGTTCAAGAGAATTATGTTCTTCTATCCAATTCTCTCCCTGCTTTTGAAGGTCAAAAGAGCTTATACAGTGCTGCTGAATTTCGGAAGGAGAAAATGGAATTTATTGTTTCTTTACCTATAAAATCTGCCAAAAGCCTTTTTACCTTTAATGTTGGAGGGCATCAATTACCTGGTTCTGATTCTCAAGGAGGAGCAAGTAGCATAGATGAGAAATTGTTCAAGGTAAGCCTTAAGATTGCTTCAAAGCTTGATGGGAAGGAATTAGAAGAGTTTCTGAAGAACAAAAACTCTTAGCTCATGGATCATTAGTATATTGTGGTTCTTTGTCATCCTTTCAGATCAAATGAGAAATTGTTGATAATTAATATAAACAGATGATCATTATGTTGTGTATGATGCAGTCAGCCCAGAGCAAGGATTTTGTTTTGGCCAATTTACTTTTACGTCACAATCATAATTAATAAGCATTATTAAAGGACATTCCATTGAAATACAGTCACTGAGAAGTGATCTCTTTGGAATTCATGAGGTAACACAAAGAGATCCTAAACTCATCAACCCTTTCTGTCAAACTGATAACCCTACATAAAAAATAATGTTCAAATTATTTGTGGAAAATACTCTCAATCAAAGAAGTCATGCCTGACCAAACTTTATTTTAGAAGAAAACCTGCTTTTCTTGTACTACTAAAAGGATTTGAATTTCCCATCCTTTATTTCTAGCCATTTCCAGTTAAAACTGACTGTGATTTGGTGGAATGACTTGGCCTTTCATGAAATACTCTAAAGTTGAGCTTTAGAACGTCTATTTTGTCCTAGGATGCATCAACAATGCAGAGAAACCACAAGCAGAAGTTATATTCATTGATTTCATGACTGGTATCAGCGTACAATATTTCAATTGAGTTATTTCATAATTCTTAAGGGTAAACCTGTAAGCATAGTAAATGAAGATGTGAAAAGAAGAAATATCCATATCATGAATCCTTTAGCTCTGTGAATGAAAATTGAAGTTGTTGTGCATGGCTGAGTGCAAGATACATAACACAACCACTTAATTGACATTTTGTTTGGCTAACCAGGCGAGAATATGAAAACCTCATCCCCATTGTACCATTGATCCATATACTTGTTGAGATAGGTCGTGCTTCCACTCGTTTGTTATTGTCATGTGGTAGGAGCTTCCCTGTTGGCTAACACTATTGAGTGTAGGACTTACCAAGTGGTGACCAATCAAAAAATTGACCCACCAGTCCCTCACCTACCTTCATTGGCATTTGTAAATGGTTAAGTCACAATAGTTCATTGAAATTATAATGGATTTTATTTCAATAAATTTTGTGAGTGAAAGAAATAGTTATTTTGTGTGAATCTCATGGCTCTATAATCAATGGGTGTGGATGGAGCGAAGCAAGGATGTGAAGAGGAGATGCACTGCAGAATTTGATTTTTTATTTTTATAAACCAAGTGTGTGGAATTAGCCTTGTAACTAATATTTTCTTATGAAGGAAAAACAGTGTCAAGGGTGTGGTGAGGAGGCCAAAGATACGAACACAACATTGGCTGCCAATATTTGTTGTCTTTGTGGTTTTCTACATTTTCTCGTTATGGCCTTTGTGAAGTTTCCGATAGGTTTGTGCAAGAAAATATTTAATAAAATCAAAAGTAAGGTAATGAGGTTTGCCTTTAAAGTAAGGCATTTCTCAAATTAGCGTTGAGGTTTTCCTTTGAAATTTAGTGAACCCAACGAATTTCATTTTTTATTTATTTGAGATTTGGTGTGTATATATAGATAGATAGATAGATATTCAATATTTTGAAATTTATATATAGAAAAAGGTAATGCCAAAATTTATCCAAATTTCATCAAACAATTCAAATTTTATCCAAATTTCATGGTCGCTAAATCTGAACTCGAAACTGAGCCATGTGATAGAGGTAGCAAGAGTGTCAAAATTCGTGGTTCTATGACGCATATTTGTGGAAGAAAGAAAGAACTTTCTATTCTAGAACATGACGTTTTGCAGGTTCTGAGCCCAGATGCAGGATACGGCAATCTTTCCACTTAGATTTCATTTAGAAATTATTTGGATATGAGATACACTAATCTGTCAGAGTTTCTTGTCTAAAAGAAGTTATAAAACAATGCTAGACAAACATACAACCTAACATGCTAAGACAGGTTCTTGTTTATAAAAATTTACCAAAACCTTTTACTAAATGCTCTCTCTCTCTCTCTCTCTCTGTGTTGGGGAGGAGGGTGGGAACATAGCATTGATTTTCTTTCCCTATCAATATTTCCATATTAATTTTCTATGTACATACCAAGAGATACTTTCGCTTTTGTTTTCAAACTTTTATACCCTGACCTCCAATTACGACATTATAATATAATAAATATAAAAGGGTAACAAGGCTACCAACTCAATCATATGCAAAGTTTGTAGTTTCACATGCTTATATACTTTAATTTATATCAACACCACCAATAATCTCCATAGGAACACAATCCATCTCTAAAATGATGGAAGCGAATTGTATCCCTTACAATAAGTTCTCGTTCAACAATCTTGGACATAAATTTAATGGCCATATGGCAGTCACCACATACATGGAGGTTCTTGGTAGTCTATATAGGTGTCCCAGAGCTTGTGCTAATAATCCCAAATGCGATGGCCAGCTTCTCACTATGGGTAGAAAGAACATCTTCCTTCTCTTCTTCCTCAAAATTATGAAGCAAAAAACTCCTGTCAGGAATATACCCTGAATCTTTCATCTTCCCAACCAATAAATCGACCATTGAATATATCTTTTCTGATTGTTTGTGTGATCTGTCTCCAACAAAAAATGAATGGACTCTATTCTTAACCTCAATCCAGCTGCATCATGGGCTCTTTTTCAATTTATTGTCTTTAATCATTGCTCTCACATTCATCACTTCATCCCACCTTCCAGCCGTAGCATATATGTTTGACAACAGTACATAGTTTGCAGCATTATCATGTTCTAATTTAATAATATGTTTTGCAACATATTTCCTAGCTTAATATTGTGGTGAATTCTGCAGGCACCAAGCAGTGCCCCCCACACACCAACATCAGGTTCTATTAGCATTTTCCTGATAAAGGTGAGTGTCTCTTTCATGTCACCAGCTCGACCAAGAAGATCAACTATGCAAGCACAGTGCTCCAGGGTAGGTGCAATGCCATAATCTTGACCCATGCATTAGAAGTATCGAAGGCCCTCATCCACCAAGCCTGCACGACTGCATGTAGATAAGATACTAATGAAGGTGACATGGTCTGGCTTTATTCCTACCTGTTGCATATGGGTGAAAATTTCAGTTCAAAAATGCTCCTAATAATATAATCATGGATCCACTTACCTTGTTGTAGATCTACTAAATGGGCACATGCTGATAACACACTAACCATGGTAATTACATTGGGTTTGATGTCTGCCAGCTACATTTGCTGAAAAATACTTAAAGCTTCATTGGAAAATCCATTCTGGGCTAACCCAGAAATCATTTCACTCCATGAAACCACATCCCTTTTAAACGTTTTTTCAAAGACTTGGCATGCTGCTTCTACACAGTTGTACTTGGATTTCATGTCAACCAGGGTAGTGCACAAATAAACATTAGACTCAAAGCCATTTATGATGATATGATGATGAATCTCTTTGCCCTCTTGCAGAGCTGATAGCACAGCACATGCCTTGAGCACAATAGGAAAGGTGAAATTGTTTGGCTTTATCCCTTCTTGTTTAATTTGATAATACAGCCTTAGGACCTCCTCACATAGCCCTTTCCTGGCATATTCTCTGATGATGGCATTCCATATATTCACACCTCATTTGTGTATTTTTTCAAACATAAGTTTGAATCCTAAAAATAGATTTTCCTCAAATCCATTTATCAGGATGTGGGCATGAACTTGTTTGCTCTCTAATAATTCACGGATATCTACACAGGCTTGCAAAAAAGTAGTGTAAGTATCAGGATCAATTGGTAGACCTCGATGGATTCTTTCAAGTAAAATGCCAAATGTTTCCTTCAATGAGCCATCCTTGCATTTGTTGCGGAGGCTGTTGGTAGTGTTTAGTGTTGGTTTAGGAACAGAGGATGAGAATGTTAACAATGGCATGATTGAGAATGTTGGCATGCATGGTATAGATGTAAGTCTTGGAGTACTCTGTAAGAAACCCATATAACATGTTTACTCCAAAATCATGATAACTTATAAAATATCGTGCAATTGCTGCTTAAGAAATCTTGAGCGAAACTGCTACTCAAGAAGGTGGGATTTATCTAAATAGTTTTTTTTTTAATATTTTTTAGTTTCCGTTGGAAAAGCGATGTTTAGGTTTCTTCGGAAGAGCGATGTTTTGTTTTCGTCGGAAGAGCGAAGCTAAAGCCGTCGGAAGAGCGACGCTTTAAACGTAGGAATGGCTAACGTCGAAATTGCGAAATTATTTTGAAAACATGATAAACGTCAGAAGACCGACGGTTATGGATCGTTATGGAACGTCGAAAGACTGATAGTTATGGATCGTCGAAAGACCAACGGTTTAACTTACATCGGATTAGCGACAATTTTGATAATGTTAGTAGACCGACGATTTGGCTAACGTTGGAATAGCGATGCCTTTGATGACCTCAGAATAGCAAAGATTTGGATAACGTCGGAAGAGTGATGGACGTCTGGAAATTTCCTAAAATGTGTCTCTCTTCCGACACTTTATTGAAGTGTCGGAATTGCGACGTAATGGCTAACCACGTTTTTCCCCACCTCATAGTGTCGCTCTTGGGACGCCTATGTGTCAGAATAGTGATGATGTGGCCATCGTAAATTGGGCCAAATGTTCTAGTGGTAATTTATTGTACACAAATTATGTAAAACACAACTTTCAAAGCACTAATTGATGTGTGAAACTCAATTTAAGCAAAAAAAATTATAAAAATGATAAGTTCACCAAATTGTGCTTTACATGGTGGGAGCACACTTGGTATAAAATTGAAAAAAACATATTTTCATTAAAGAAGAAGTGAAATTCCATTTAAACAAAAATTTGTTGAAGTCCCTGCATTTTAATTTTATAAAAATGTGAAGTTCACCACTTGTTGCAAATGTGAAGTTTACCAAGTTTCACTTTACCTGGTGTGGTAGGAGCACACTTGGTATATAATTGAAAAAATCACACGGTCATTAAAAAAGACGCATTTATAAGTACAAAACACAGACATATCCAAGATATGTTACAATGTCCATCAATAAATTTTGAAGGAGTGTCTCAACACTAATTCATCTTTGAGAGATGAATCTTGAATTTTTGAAGAAGAGCGTCTCAAAACTAATCCATCTTTGAGAGATGAATATTGAATTTTTGAAGAAGAGCGTCTCAAAACCAATTCATCTTTGAGAGTTGAATCTTGCATTGGCATTGCCCCATATAATTCTAATGCATCTATTAATTCATCTTTTATAGATTAATCCTAAATTGGCATTGCCCCACGCAATAGATCAGCAGACATCTTATTCACATTTGTACAATGCCTTGTACTAAAAAATTGAAATTGGCTAACAATTTTGTTTGTTATTCCATGCAGTTCTTTTAGCCTCTCCTTCTTAACTTGGTACACATCATTCATCTAGTTGCACACAAGTTTAGAATTGGTGAAAACTACAATTCCATTTGATCCATACTCCATAGTTGTTCCCAAGCCTTCTATCAATCCAATATAATGTTCTTCTCGGTATATTCATTTTCCTTTGGACGACTTTTCTAGTCGCAATATTGGAAAGAACATATGTAATCACTATTTTCCCTAGATTGGGATATCAAGAAACTTCTATGCATAATTTCCATTTTTCAACCATATTTAATGGTTTTATTATCACTGAAAAAAAAAAAACAAATTCAATAAAAATATATATTAAATTGACATTTATTGCAAATTCATGGGAGAAATGACACATTATCATGAGATAAATGACATGTGCATGGTTTATCTTAAAGCTTGACTTAAAAAGTTTATGGTAGAATTCACATCTAGAATTATTGGGAGGAAGCCTTTAGTTTGTGGAAGAAATAAATTTGCCTTAAAGTTTTCCTTAAATTTTATGAGAGAAGGGAGAAATGACACATGTACAAGGTTTGCCTTAGAGTGGTAGTGGTTTATGGATATGAAAATGAAGAACTTCTATTTAGATCTGTTACAGTGATTGACTGTAGGGGAATTTACTGGATATGTCACCTTTGAGAAAATATGAGATCTAGAGGCTACCTGGCCCTTTAAAGACTCTGCCTTTAGAACTTGCAGAAGTTAACACTCAACAGATAGTCTAAAATCCTATGGAATTTCAAAATTCTATGAGTTCAGCCACTTTAGGTTCAATTTTTAGGCCTTAAAGCTTGAGACAAATGACATTTACATGCTTTGCAAAATTATTTTATGCACTTACAAAAAAAAATTAAAAATCTATTTGAAACAATTAAACTATACAAGGTTAAAACATATGTTTTGTATCAAATCACTTTTGGTTTCAATGGGAAACTTTTATGGCTAATATGTTTCTCTCGAAATGTGATACACCCCATTAAAATGGGAGATATATCAAAATGATTCCTATGGTGTAATAAAATAGTTATATTTTCAAGTAGTTTAAAAATATAGATGCATAAATTCATTGAGCATAGACTTTTTGAGATATAAAAGTCCAAAATGGAAGAGTTGTTTGTGAATAAATATCAATGGATCACTATGGATATATATCTGCTTCATTAAAAGGGATTTTTCTAGAAGGATTCCCACTAAGTTGGAAAGAAGGGAAAGTTTTATAATTAAATATGTTAATGTGCATGTGTTTTACATTGAATATTTTTCATTTCATTAAAAATATATTTGAAACAATTAACTATATAAGGTTAAAACCTATGTTCTGTATCAAATCACTTTTGGTTTCAATGGGAAACTTTTATGGCTAATGTGTTTTTCTCGAAATGATTCCTATGGTGTAATAAAATAGTTTCAAGTAGTTTAAAGATATAGATGCATAAATTAAATGAGCACAGTTTTGAGATATATAAGTCCAAAATGGAATAGTTGTTGGTGAAAAAATATCAGTGGATCACTATGGATATATCTACTTCATTAAAAGGAATTTTCCTAGAAGGATGGACTAAGTTGGAAAGAAGGGAAAATATCACAATTATATGTTAATGCATGTGTTTTACATTCAATATAAAAGGTTTTTTCTCTCTCTCATTTTTTGAGACCATGGATATGAAAATTAAAAACTTCTATTTAGATTTATTCCATAGATTGACTATAGGGGCATTTACTGGATATGTCACCTTTGAGAAAAGATGATATCCAGAGGCTATATAGCCCTTTACAAACTCTGCCTTTAGAACTTGTAGAAGTTAACACTCAACCGACAGACTAAAAACCTATGGAAGTTCAAAATCCTATGAAGTTCAGCCACTTTAGGTTCAATTTTTAGGCCTTAAAGCTTGAGAGAAATGACATTTACATGGTTTGCAAAATTATTTTATGCACTTAAAGAAAACATGTTTTAAAGTTAATGGGAGAAAGCCAACATGACATGTATGCTTTAAAAACTTTTCCTAAGAATTTATGGGATAAATGACACATGTGTACACAGTTTTCCTTAAAGTGGTTCAGGATAATGGGTATTAAAATGAAGAAATTATATTTAGATATGTTACAGAGATTGACTGTAGGGGCATTTGTTGGATATGTCACCTTTGATAAAATATGAGATCCAAAGGCTACCTAGCCCTTTACAGACTCTGCCTTTTGAATTTGTAGAAGTTAACACTCAAAAGACAGACTAAAATCTTGTGGAAGTTCAAAATGTGGAAGTTCAAAATTATATGAGTTCAGCCACTTGAGGTTCAATTTTTAGGCCTTAAAGCTTGAGAGAAATGGCATTTACATGGTTTGAAAAATTATTTTATGCACTTACAAAAAACATGTTTTAAAGTTAATGGGATAAAGCCAACATGAAATGTATGCTTTAAAAACTATGCCTAAGAATTTATGAGAGAAATGACACATGTACACAGTTTGCCTTAAAGTGGTTGTGTTTTATGGATCTATTAAAATGAAGAACTTCTATTTAGATATGTTATAGAGATTGACTATAGGGGAATTTACTATGGTTATGAGTACTATGAAGATCGAGCTTATACTACCTAATATGTGTTCTTTATCCATACTACCCTTCCTGTATGTACAAGATAGAATCTCCCTTATATATAAGTAATAAATCTAAGTTGAATAAGCTGTAAGAGCAATTCCCTTATACCTCTTGTTCAGGATCACCAGTTCACATTTGGATATGTTTATAGTTAAGATGTAGAATAAGGGTGTTGACCTTATAAGTACTTGATCACATCGACAGGTTAAGGAACTCTTTCAACACTCTCCACTTTAATCACGTTTATCATGAGAAGAAATCTCAGGCAGATAGTCTATCAAAAAAAGGTTTGAAGGAGGTATTTGGGATAATGTATTATGAGTTGTTTTTACCATAGGGTGAGAAAACCACTGGTATGGTCCATTTTTCCTAATTTTGGGAGCTTAAAGAAATCTGTCTTTTCTTGTAATAGTTAGGCTAATTTCTATCTTGCTCTCTGACCTTGCTGATCTGGTCAGTTGGAATAATGGTTACTTTTATAATTTTGCAGAGAATAGAGAAAAGTAGCATCATTGATTAGGTGATCACACTGCTTGCTATGATAGAGATACTGGTTGTTCTATCATTATAGATACAACAATTGAAGAGTAATCTAATCCATTAACTGTAACCAAATATAAGGGATTACTACTAGCTCATGTTAAGTAGATACTATGATCACACTAGCTTAGAGAACCAAGGAGCTTAACATGTAATTGATTAGGGAAAATGGTACATATCAGTTACTCTCTATGGAAACCATTGTCTTTAGCTAGATATGAGCTTAAATCTAATGAATATAGGCTATGTGTTCAAGCCATAAATACCTTATCAAGAGCTAATTATGATGCTTGTACTTATTATGGAAACATCTATCCAATCTGTGTGCAATATGTATCCCAGTAATTAGTCATGTTCAACAAAGTTGGATACATGATTGGTTATGGAATATGATACTGATACAAGTGAATCGCATTGATATGTAAGCTTAATCTGATCTAAGTGATTAGGGAAAACTGAAAACCTCGTTCATTTCTATACAGGTAATGTTCAATATTATGTAGAAATGTGATGAGTACATGTAACTGATTATGGAAACAACATATATAGCTAGTGTTACAGCAGAACCAGTAAGCTTAATCATACAGGAAACATAGAACCATTACCATTGTTACTTAGATTAGGTGAATAGCTCATATTACACAAAGATATAATTTTAGTTATGATATATGTCCCATGTATTGAATATGAGAACACTGGTGATTAATGTACACAATAGATATGGGTTAGTAAGTTGTAAGTAAGTCGTGTTTTATTAGAGTTACAAGCTTATATTGTCATAACAGGAACAAGATATTCATGTACAAGCTCATAAGTAGTGTATTACCACATATTATATAACACATAACTTACCATATTAGATCAAATACCATTGATATGACTTATACTAGTATCGATATCACCGTATTACACTATGTTGATCAATGTTTCATTATGGATATATATTATTAGTAAGCATAGGATATGATAGTTATGAGTGAATACAGGAATCATATAGGTTATATAAGCTTAGACCTGTATGTTATGCAAATAGTGATACTATACTAATATGCACATATTACTAGTATTCTTAAAGTAGGTTTTTAGTTATAACTATGCAAGTTGTTTTATACGTTAATGAAACTAGTATGAACAAGTACAATCAATAATATCTGCATACTGTAATTGAGAAAATACCATAAGTACTCGTAGTAATTACAGTGTAACATTTAGGCTAATTTCTATCTTGCTCTTTGTCCTTGCTGATCTGGTCGATTGGAATAGTGGTTACTTTTATAATTTTGCAAAGAACAGAGATTCGATGGATAACGGAGGGAAGACTCGAGCAGCAGAGGACCCTAAATCCAATCACATTTGACATCTACTCTCTTCGGATCGAATCCTTCATAGTTTTTTTGACCAAGTACCTAGTCTTGGTATTCTTAGCAGGAGGGGAAGATATCCTTCTTCAGAGCTTGCGGGTAAAAAGACATTTTTAAGTATAAACTATAGAGCTTTTGGGACAGTTTAGGGACGCAGTTTTCGGTAAAGTAATGTTGGCTGCATTTTTTAAACTGTAATTTGAATGTAATTTGATTGACAATTAAGGCATGTTCACTGTGAAACATGCATTTAGTTTGGATAATATTTATAGTCATTGAACTGGACAGAATATTCCTCTAATAAATCACATTTAAACTAAATGCATACAAGGTAAAGTAAGCAAAACAATAGATCAGTAATATAGACCTGTGCATACGTATAACTCTAACCAATAATTAGACTCTATATTACCCACTAGAAGGAAAACTGGTGGATTACTTACCTGGAAATTCGCTTAACGTCGTCGCGGCGCAACTCCAGAGCACCAACAGAGCAGCAATTCAAGAAAATGGACCATAGCGCAATAGAGCAGCAGCGCCACAAAAAATGAGAATAGAAACGCGCAAAAAAGAGTGCCACAGAAAATGAGAATAGAAACGCACGAAAAATAGCACCACATAACATGAGAACAGAAACGTGCGAAAAAGAGCGCCACAGAAAATGAGAACAGAAACACATGAAAAAGTTGTCAAACTGGTAATAGCTCGCAGGCGATATATTTATAAAATATGAGTTCAGCCAAACTTTTGTTGTCATTTTTCCCATCTCTGGCCAAAAATCTGTTTGCCCACACCATCAGTACGTCGTCAATCTAAATGGCAGAACGAGTTTGGTCGAACTCTCAAAAGTTCGGCCAAACTCTCTAATAATTTGGCCGAACTTTTGAGAAAGTTTGGCTGAACTATTGCGGAAAAAAATTTTCCACCCTCGATTCTCACAAAATTGTAACCCAACTTCACATTGTCACCCATATATATATATATATATATATATATATATATATATATATATATATATAATTTAAAATAAATTTATAATCGTTTTTTTTATTTTTTTATTTTTTTATATTCTTTAATCTAGTCAATGTGAGATGTATCATGGGCTAAGTGTGTTTTTATGATTAACATGGTTATAGACATTTACCAACCATTTAATTTCTACGTTTGTGTTATTTTTATTATTATTCACATATTAAAGGTTGATACACTACAAGGAAAACACCCTCTAGCGGAGGTTATAAAGGAGGCTTTTAGTGTTATAAAATTGGCCAAAATTGTCAAAAAACACTTGCTACAACATCTGTTTTTGGTAGTGGATATTTTGACGAAGCTTCTAACGGAACTTCAACACAACTAAAAAAAATTGGGTGGTCGGAGGTTTTTATGAATGTTTTTCTCATAGGTGCACACACCATGTGTGAACACACCAGTGTGTTTTACCCTGTATGCAGTGATACTATAAATACACCAAGCACCAGGATGGAAAACAAATTTCGGAAGCCCCGGGGTGTTTAGCAATGTCCTAGTGCATGTCAGCCACAAAGATATATATATATGACACTCTTTGTCATACAAAATGGGACAGTTATTGTTATCCCTTTGTATTTCAATTGGGACACTATGTCCATTACATTAAACAAAATGTCTGATTTCACAGACAAATATTTCAAAAAATACAAGGCCTTGCTTTGATATCCAAACATATTGATCATCATTCTTCCCTGCAACTTTTGTCACTGCTCAAGCTACTTCCATGACTTGGGTTATTTGAAGGAATGTTTTGTTCATTATGTTGATTGTTTTATTCTTCTTCAAGTTCCATCTACAAGCATAAAAATAAAGTGTAATGAGTGTATATACATCAATGTAAATCGAAAAGGAATGTACCATAGAAAGAATTTACTCGTGAACTATACACATTCTTTCAAAACCAAATTTCATGCCATCTTTCAATAATTCATTTGTTGCGCAGTTCCATACTTTTTTTCTTGCAAGTTTTATACCCCAAAAGAAATCATAGATTTAATATAAAATATTTTTTTGTTCTATTAATTATAGACGGAGCTAAGTAAAAGAAGATAGATGCTTACAAATCCCAAAATTAGTTTCTGATATGCCAACATATACTGACAACCCATATTTAGCCCAAGGTCAATCAGTTCTTCTGATGGTTCTTCTTTGTATGTTAGCATCTGTTTCAAGACATTCAACGATGATTGTTGTAAAACAACTTAAAATATACAAAAATGAAATATACTTAAGTTGTTATAAGGAAGTAACAATTACCCACAAACATAGATATCAACCCTTTTCTTCCTTTTCGTCCTATTTTATGTGTTGAATGGGTTCCATTTTATTTCATTTTCTGCAAGAAAATACTTGAAAATAAATATTTAATGCTAAATTTTTTATTTATTGTACCTAATCGAAAAATTCAATGATTACATATTACATTTGAAGCATGTTGTTGTTGAGATGGCTCCTCATGTGATGCATTTATGTTCATTTCTTTGACCATATCCTTGTACACCTTTTTGGACACTCCTACTAGTATATTTCTGATATCAGCTCATTCATCCTTTGAGATTTTCATAATGTTCCTAAAAATGTAACATGACAATAAACTATTTATTTTTTATATTGATATATGAAAACTAAATATACCAAAAATGATATTCATAAATGATTTATTTATAGAAATATATCCATATAATTCTAGAAAAAACATTTAAAGTAATATTACATTTTCAATCCTTTTTTTTTGTTGTATGCTTTTTCTATTAAAAGTCTGACATGTCGCATTGACGAATTCTCTGGAAACACGTCCTGTAGTTTAAATAAAATCTGGTTCTTAGAATCATTGGATTGATTTTTGTATTATAAGTGGAAAGAACATCTACATTCTTTCCATTAGATCCCTCAAAGTTTTGTAAAAAAATTTCCCCCTTTCATTAATCTCCAGCATCACTCCAGATGAACTAAGGAGAAATTCATTTTCATTTGCATGTTCTATTTTTTTTTCTTAGATAAACACTCATTTTCTTCGTTGTTGGTCCCTGTAGAACATTAAACATATCTTAATTAATAGATTTTTTGAAACATGTTATCCAATATTTTAAAGTATATTAGTAATGAAAATTCAAAAAAGAAACTCATATTGGATCGACATTATTTTTTCATTCACCTCATTCATCCTTCTGCATTTTTTCCATCAAGATTTTACGCTCTTCTGGTCTTAGATCAGAAATAATCTTATCAATATTTTTCATTTTTTGGCTCTACATGATACACACTAAACAATACATATTAGTTAAACTTACATATAGTTCAAAAATAATAATTTTTGTAAAGAATTTACAAAGAACTTGTCTTTTTTACTTTTCTAGATGTGCTATCAGTGTTTTTGTTACTTGAACTATTGTCAGCCATATATTTATCAATATGAAACCTATAGCATTCATTACTATATTTTATAAATAAATCACATATTTTTCAGGTAAAAAAAAAATTCAAGAAAACGGCACGCCTTTCGCAACTTATGCATCGAACATCATGCAGGTTCTTATAAATGCACCTCCAATACAGTAGAAACACTGTATGGTGCTCTTTATCAAAAAGGACACTTGGTGCATCATATTAATAGCAGAGAACTGATTAACATAAACAAATTAATAAAAAAATGTTTTTATCAAACAATGTTTTTTGTTAATATTCACCCGATGCGCTATACTAGAATTACGCATCGGTCTACTATTTTAAATAGTGTGCACCGATTAAAATTTTGTTTTTTGAAAATTCGTGCAAAAGCCTACAGGGATTGGGATCTGAATCTGTAAGTGGTCTCGTGTATTAGATGGCATACGCCTATATATATAGTAATACAAATCATATAAATCTCAAATGAAAAACCCTAATTGTGAAGTCGCATAAACAAGAAGAAGAAAAGGTTAATGTAAGAATGAACTCGACCGGATGTGACCTTTCTACAACAGTTTCTTATTTCATTGTTCTCCGTAACAGAGTGTTGATAGATCAATCCATTTGGCAGCGGTGCACCTGGGGTCATATCTATGGGGTACTTGACCTAAAAATGCAGAGGCACCCATGTGGGTGAGGTGAAGATGTCCCCGTACTCCTCCACGACCTTTTCCATTTGTTGTTGTTATGCGAAGGAGCCCTGTCTGGAGGTCATGGCCACAATATTCTTCTTTCCCTTGGGGCGGATCATCAAGAAAACAAATTTCTCGGTTTTGGAAATGAGCCTACTGCATTTTTTTGCAGTAACCAAAGAGATAGCCGCAGACAGTGGTACCTATTGTATCCTGTACAACTTCTTTCCCAAAGAAACAATAACAGCGTGAGGCTGAGACTCATACATAGCATGTCTCTTCCACAAGTATGGTTGTCCTAATAATACATCACAAACATCAAGAGGATCAATGTCACATAATACCTCATATGTGAAGGGCTTGATGTTGTAGGGAAGGCGACACTGTTAGCTGACATGGAGATCCCATCATCGGTGAAGCCACCCAATGGTGTACAATTGTGGTTGTGTTGTGGTCAGTAAGCCCAAATTCTTCACTACCTCTGCTGAAATGAGGTTATTTTGGCTCCCACTGTTTACAATGAATTGTAGCAGGGAAACCTTTACCCACATCTGAGAGTGGAAGAGACGATACTCCTCCTCTAAATCTTCTGGTTCCTCCTTCTGGATCTTTGTAGTGGAAATGGTGGCGTTGGGCTCCGCATCAACATTCTCCTTCCTTTTGTCACTCCCCTTGTGAGGTTCTGATTCAGAGTTGGATCATGAATCCGATTTAGAAGTCCTCATCTCGGCCACCAATGACTACTTGGCCTGACACTCACTTGTGTTGTGAGTGGAGATCTTATGGAACTCACACAAATTTCTCATGTCCTTCTTTGGCTTGGTGGGTTTTTTCTTTGCTTGTGGCTTTGGTAGGTTATCTTGGGCTACCATGACTTGGCTTTGTCCTTTGTTCTGTGGTTTGGGGGCACCTTTCCCTTGCTTTTGATTCACAGATCCAAAGTCTTGCTTCTTCTGTTTGAATTTCTGCTCAATCTTGGCAGCATACTGGTATGCTGCACCAAGAGAGGAGATGTCAAGGAATTCCGTTTCCTCCTGAATGTATCTATGCAGAAAACTGCGGTACTTCAGCACCAAATGTTTCTCTGAATATTTGATACGCAACTTTGTACGTAGGGTATGGAACAGATTTGTCAACTCACACACATCTTGATCCCTTTACTGTCGCAGCATAGTCCATTGTATGTACTTTTCCTCATATCTCCCCACAGGATAATATTGTTCCTTTATGGCATCTCAGAAAGAATTCCAAGTGGGTACGACCGAGAACAAAGAGGGTCCCCCCTTGTCCTTTTTCTCACAATAGGCTTCCCACCATGTCAAGCTACCCCCTTAAGATGCATCCATAGTAAGTTCTCAACGAATATTTCCAGGCAATGATGCATCCACACTATTTATTCATTAAGATCCATGAGCTTTTTCATCTTGTCTTGAGGATGAACCACATTAGTTGGCTTGAAACTTCGACCAAATCCTAACAATGTGATTAATCTGAAATACTATCTAATGTCACAAATATGTTAATTCCATGGGTCATAATAATAGATCTAAGCATAGTATTCTCATACTTATCTGAGAATCACTAAGAAGCATTGATGCCATATTAGAATAGCTATATTATCATCTATTATGTCATTAGTTCATTATTCATCTATTCATAAATCAAACCATGATGAGAGACATACATCATCACTATCATAAAACATACTCATAACCACCATATAAAAAACATAAATGATAAGGATACAACATCCATAAATTCCACATATGAACCAATACATTTACACATAAAATACCAAGTGAAGGAACTCTTATTAATGAACACAAAATCCAACCCAATATGGAACTTCCATGTTCCACCTAACCATAGATTGGCTGAGCCCAATCTCTCTTTAGTCAATCATCCTCGTGTCATATTCCAAGCATGGACGTGGGACTCAAAACCAAAATAATCAACCAGGGATTCCAGAGGATAAACCACCTCACCCTCATTGATAGAACTAGGCTTTTTCATAATCCCTACCGGATCACTAGGCCATAAATGATCATGGATGCCTCCATATCTCTCCACCTAAACCATGAGGAATTTTTCCATCTCAACCTCTCGGCTTTACCATGTATCCCACCATTACTAGTCAAGGGATTCCTAGGCCTACAAGGTCTCTACCCTCTAGGCTTTACCATGTATCCCAACTTGTGATTGCGATTACTAGGCCCAATCAAGGGTACTCACCACTGAGCTTTAATGTGTATCTTTCCATTCACTGTTCAAGGGATTCCTTGGCACAATCAAGCTGTTCACATCCAGGATTTATAATGTATCCCATCCTGAGATTCCTATGCCTTTTGAATAATCCTGAGACCACCCACTTAGCTTCAATTCCATTGGAAATACAACTCAACAAAATAAAAGAGAACCCCACCACACCATCATTATCTGGAAAGGGAAAGGCAAGGCTGAAAAACACTGTCACACCTGGGAAAACCCATGTCAATGACAGAAAGAGAACTAAGAACAAACATGCATAACCATGCATGAAAAATCTAGCAAGGAAATAATACATGCAAATCGATACCTGCAAGTAATCCCACTGTAGCTGCTTGATCTTGCTCTTCCTTGCTTGATCTTTGCATCCTCTTTTCCTTCTTTGGCTTTCTTGATCCAATGTTGAAGTGCTCCAAGAAAACTCTAAGTGTCCAAGAGTGTGAGATAAAGAGAATAGAGAAGAGAGCTCCAAAATTGAACTAACAAAATCTATGAACTAATCTATAGAAGAATTCTCATTAATGATGCCTCTTTTTTCGTCATTTTTCTCCGCACATGCAACCTATGACCTTTCACCTTCCTTTTCTGCTAATTTCCATTATTTTTATAAATAAATTTCCAAAAATGTTAATTTTCATTTCCAAAGCCTTTTCCATTTCCTTTGCCAATTTCCACAGCCATAATTATTGAAATGGACACCCATTAGGATGTTTTTCCCACGACTCAGCTTGGAATATGTATCCCATAACCTTGGTTATTATTTTTCCTTCATTAACTTTTATGACATTGAATTTTCACCAGGGATGTTACAGAATCCTCCCCCTTAGGGGAACATCATCCTCAATGTTCAATGACACCTATAACCAACAAGGTTGTTGAAAACAAAACATACTACCCATGGATCTTTATAACACAACTCATTTTAGTATTCACAATGATCAGCTTGTTGAGAAGAAAACCAACATAATAACCAAAATGACATGACAACATACCACTTATTAGAGTTGTATAACATAATTCATGGTGGTATTTACATCCATATACATATGTACATATACAAAAACATTTTACCAAAACATATACCAAAAACATATATTAAGGACATTCACTCAACCAACGAATAGAGAAGGATACATATCATGCATCTAATCTGCCATCTCCCATATAGCTTCATCGGGCCCAAAGTGCTTCCACTGCACTTTAACTTGCTCGATTCCTCTGTTCTATAGCATGAGCACATTTCAATGCAATATATGGTTCCAACTGGAATTCTCCTTTTGGCTCCACCTGTAATATAGACCAGGCAATCACATGATCAACATCTTTAACATTCTTCTCAAGCAATGACACATGGAAAACATCATTAACTTTCATTATCAGAGGTAGTGAAATTCAATAGGCTAGTGGCTAAATCCTTTTAAGAATATTGAAATGTACACAAAATCAAGGTTCGATCTTGGCACACGATCCAATACACAAGGATCTCTTCTTTGGATTGATGAGCAAGTACACTTGTTCCCCAACCTAAAACTCCCTAAACAACTTGCTCTGATCTACAAAGATTTTATACCTATCTTGTGCTGCCTTTAGATTATTATTGATTACCTACATTTCATGCTCCATTTCTATTAACATGTTTGGTCAAATCAATAGGCTATTCACTGGATCACTCCAACTAGAGGGAGTATTAAAACTCCACCCATAAAATGCCTCAAATAGACTCATCCTCAGTGACTCCTGGTAATAATTGTTGTAATCAAACTCAACCAATGGAAGGTACTCCTCCCATATCCTTTTTGGATGCATCACATACATCCACAACATCTCCTCCAATATCATATTGACCCTCTTTATATGTCCATATGTATGCGGATGATAAGTTATATTGAATTCCAACTATGTACCTAAACCTGTAAACATGCAAACAACTCCTTCCAAAACTTGGAAGTGAACTTTTCATCCCTATCTAACACAATATTATTTAGAACACCATGCAATATGAAAACATCTTTGATGAATACATGTGCCACATCAGTAGATGAATAAGTAGTCTTCACTCGAATTAATTGTGCTACCTTTTTCAACTTGTCTACCACAACCATGATGGAATCATGTTGTCTAGATTTCCTCGACAAACTTGTAATGAATTCCATGGAAATGACCTCCCATTTCCACTACGTAATCAAAATCATCTATAGCAATCTACCTCAATGTTTAAACTCTGCATTTTCCTACTAACAGTACAAACATATAGCCATAACTCTAGCACATCCTTCTTCAAATTTGGTCAATAGTAAAATTTCTTCATCGTTGTCAATGTCTTCTCATATCCTCGGTGACCTAAATATGGTTTCACATGAAAATACCTCAAGATAATATTTTTGAGGTCACTATTTTTTGTCACATGTATGCTTTCCTTAAATCTGATCAAGCCATCTGCTGAGAGATGATAGTCCACATCCTATGCACCTATACCTACACCTACACCTATACCTGTACCACTACCTATACTTGTACCTATACTTTGTTGTAACATGTGCATAATATCTCTATGCCTATCATCTTGTTAACCTTCCTGTAAAATACAATCTTGTAAGTCTGTCCCATAAGAAATCATATCTGCTATATGATTCACCTATATCCACCTGCTAAGAGCATCTGCAACCTTGTTTTCTTTACCCTTGATGTACATGATCTCAAAGTCAAACTCATTGATCATGGACAACCATCTAAGTTTCCTAGAATTCATATTTTTTTGGTCTAACAAGTATGTCAAACCACTGTGATCACTCATTATTACAAACCTCTTTCCAAGAAGATAGTGCCTCCACATCTTCAATGCATGAATGATCATTGTCAACTCAAGATCATGTGTCAAATATTTATACTCATTCTCATTCATTTTCCATGATTCATACTACCTGGCCTTCCTGCATAAGAACTCCACCAAGCCCTTTCTTGCAAGCATATCTACACACTACGAACCCATTTTCTGGATCTGCAATATTTAACACTGGAGCTTTTTCAACAACTATTTCAACTATTAAAACTTGTCTCACATTCCTCTGTCCCTTCAAATTTCTTGCCTTTCCTCTGTATTGATGTAATAGGATATGAAATGCGAGAGAAGTTCCCGATGAAACTCATATAATAACTCGCTAGTCCCATGAATGATCTTTCTTCATCCACATTTCTAGGAGCTTCCCACTCCATCATAGCTCTTACCTTCTATGGATCTATTGCTTTACCTTCCTTGGAGGCCACATGCCCTAAGTAATGTACCTATGTCTGAAAGAAACTACATTTACTAAGATTAGCATACAATTGATGCTATCTTACCAATCTCAGCAATGTTGTTAAATTCTGGGCATACTCTTCCTCATTCTTAGAATATATTAAGATGTCATCAATGAATACAATAACAAACTTGTCCATATACGGATGCCACATACTATTCATCAAGCACATAAAGGTGGTTGGAGCATTATTCAAACCAAATGGAGCTACAACAAACTCATAATTCCCATACCTGCTCTGGTAATTTGTCTTGTAATATACTCTTCCTTGATATTAACCAGATGATATCTAGATCTCAAATCAATATTTGAGAACACTACTGCTCCCTTCAACTGATAAAATAAGTTACCAATCCTCGGAAACTGATACTTGTTCTTGATGGTCACCTAGTTCAACTTCCTCTAATAAATGCACAACCTGAGCGTATTATCCTTCTTCTTCACAAATAATTCTCGTGAACTGTAATCCACAATTTTTCTATTCATATTTGATCTTCTTCTTTCTAGAAATATACCATGTTAGATAACCATAAACATAATCAACATACCTTATTGAAGTTGACAGGAGGCTATATTGTCTACAAAATAAATCAAGATTAACATGATACATGTATATACATAATCATATCAATATACCAACATCATGGATAATAATACTAACTGCATATAATTACCTCATGCATGACAACCATAACCATGAAAATACATGTATAAGGACATGCATCTAGCCCATACAATCCAAGTATTTGAACCATGCTCTAATACCAATTTACCTATTTTCACCAATCTTCTAGCGTAAACATGAGACGAATAGTTACTATGACATTACCTGACATCCAAGCTTCAGTTATGGAAGTGGGTCTGACAATTGAGACTTACTTACCACAACCTAACATCTTACAGGGCTTACAAGACACTCAGGGGTCAAATAATCACCCTAGGTGACCAAACCTTGAGTTAGAATACTTTTTCAATGACCTCAACTCCAAAATGCATGCACCAACCTGCATGGAATCGGTTGTGACCCTCCATCCACATGCATAAGCCTCCCTTAGTGTTGTTGTAACAAAAAATCCTCAGTTCAGAGGGTGAAGTCATGAGATATGAGCCACAACTCTAGGCCAAACTCTAGACCACTGCCCAGAACTTTTTGAAACTTTCCAAAATGATAAATGAGTTAAAGAAAATGATAATCATACAAAACTTGAACAAGGAATTGACCTAACCAGACCTAACCATGACAATCATTTCATCGAGCACGTAGTGAACATATAATATATAGGGATTGAATGTGTATCTGAACATAGGAGTCTAAAAATTATTTGAGAATCACCAAGAAGGTTTAATTCCCTCTCATCATAGTTGCAATAACATTTGTTATGCCGTGCATTCATTAACCATATATCAATCTTGAACAAGACATAACTAGAGTAAATTTCAAATCCATGCTTATAACCGGAATATAACCATCAAATCACCATAATAACAAGTAGAAGTGCTCATGGATTAGAATAGGAAAATAGCTCTTATAAACTTATGCAAAATCCAACCAAGTCAATGACTTCCATGTACCACCCAACCATAGATTGGGTTCAACCAAATCTTTCTTTCAACCAATCACCCTCATGCCATATTCCAAGAATGAATGTGGGATCTCAAGAAATAAACAACCAAGGCTTCCCAAATATTGAACCACCTCCACCCCCAGGCTACCATGATCTGACTAAAACTGGTCAAGAGATCGCAATGCCCAAAAAAAACTTGGCTGCCTTTGAGTTTCTTCACCATTACCTTAAGGAATTTTCCTATCTCCAGCCACATGTTGAGGGCTTACTGGAGATTAAACTACCTCCACCCCAAACCCTTGGGAATTTTACTGAGACCACATCACCCAGTTCCAAAACCTTCCAGTAATCTAAATCTCAATCGAGAAAATAATCCCATCACACCATGGCTATCTAGGAAATGGAAATGAAAGACTGAAACTATTTCCAAACCAAACAAAACCCATGCCAATGATAGAAAAATAACAAAATACAAAAATCAATGTACCATGGATTTCCTAAGACCACCACACCCTGTTCCAAAACCTTCCAGTAATCCAAATTTCAACCGAGAAGACAATTCCATCACATTATGGCTATCTAGGAAATGGAGGAAAGGTTGAAACCACTCTGAAACCCGAAAAAACCCATGCGAATGATAGCAAAAGAACCAATACATAGACATGTACCATGCATTCACAAACCAACTAGGAAATCACACGTGTAACCTATTACCTACAATCCTCGTATGGAAGTTGCTTGATCCAACCTTCCTTGTTTGTCCCTTTATTTTCTCCGATTCCTTTTCCTTCCTTTGATTTCTTTCTTTCTTTATCCTCTTGGTGCTCTTCTCTCTCTAAAACTAATTCCAAATAAAAATTTACAAAATGTTGTGGATTGATCCTCATAATCCTTTATATCATTAAGGCCTATGTTTTCATCATTTTCCTCTATTTTTCCTTCAATTTCCCTCTCATGCGAATTTATGAACCTTCTTCTCCTTTTTATATTGTTTTCCTTTATTTTCATAAATAAAATTCCAATTAACTCCTCTCTTCCTTTGCTAATTCCTTTTCAATTTCCTTAGCCATGATAAACCGAAATTGACACCCACTAGGATGTTTTTCCCAATATTTAAACTGGAATGCAGGTCCCATGAACTTAGTCTTATTATTTTTCCTTTTTAACTTTATTATATGAACTTTTAACCCGAGGTTTTTACACATCACAAGTTCCTTGAAAACGTTGCTGCCTTTTCACAACTACTATGGTGCATGCTTCAGGATTAAGTGAATGACAACAAAGGGGTTAGCACCAGGACCTAGCAAACAATGCTTATAATGAGCATGCCTTCAACACGCTAGTAAATTATTTTGTTGGCTACCACCTTTAGCTTGTATTTTCTATTCAATTATGTGTTTTTGTATCTATGGACCATATCTCTAGGTGGTATCACTGAGGTTGAGCTAATTGTTGTTATTCCTGCTGCTCTTGTCACTAGAGCTCTCTTCTACACCTAGAACTGCTACTCATTTCCTTCCATAGTTTCATTTTTATCGTTTTCACTCTTCTGGTTTGCAAGGTATTTTTTCCTTACACTCCTACTTGCTTTGGTTCGACCTCCCTCTATTCCATCAATTTTTTCACACCCTGCTCTTGAATTTTCTAGTCATAGGTTCCAACCCTCTCTTAGTGTTATGTTGAGGCAAATAATGAACACAAGGTGCTATTATGGTGGGTAAGGCTCGTTAAGTATTCCCAAAGCCTAGTTAGCTACTAGAATTTATCTTTATGTCACCCCTCTTGAAGTCCAAGAATAAATCTACCAACTTAAAGCTTGCATAGAATCTAATTGGAAAACCTATTTGGATTTAAAAAATAAAATTGAAGTCTCTAACTGGGTCCCAAACCCTTTCCACTCTAGGGGTCATAGAAACCAATACTTTCATTTCATCATGCTACATTATCAAATGAAAAATTTGTTGGTTTGTGTCATCAAAAATACCATGAGGATTGCAATGAAATCATAACCTACCTCAACGACATCCAAAGGATTCAAAAACACTACTGCTCTTGTCTTGTCATCCTAGATGCTTGGTTTTCCCACAATGAGAGCCATATTTAGCATGGGTGTCAATCTCTACCAATCCCAAGCACGTAGGATCCTACCTCAACAACTTCCTCTAATGGTTGACGCATGCACTAGTCTCATGTTTTATGTTTATGTTGAAGTAACTTTATTTTATTTTTCGATACGGTTTACAGCTATAGCTTTCGAAAAATAATATATGTAGCTAATACTCAGGGGGGATTTAAATTGGTGACCTATCGCAAGATTTTCCTTAATAGTGCACCCATTCACCATCAATCCAAACCCTCTTAGACTTATGGCTTGCCAGCATTACCTAGTGTATTGTATGTAATATTTTTTATAACAATGTAAGGCACATGTCTGAGTGTTGTGATACACAAACAATAGTTTTATTTTTTCCCATTTTGATAGAAAATATATTGATACAAAAACCTGTATTATTGTTGGTATTGTTTCCCATGTAGCAATCCATGATAGTGAGGATGTTTCCCAATATGTTTTGTATCCCTGATTTATGATCTAATGGAAGAAAACTTATATATATATATATATATATATATATATATATATATACTTAATAATGAATTTTTAAAATAATATTAATAATAATTTGTAAATTAATATTGATAATAATAAATGGGGTAGTATACTATTATATGTTTTTAACCTTTTTTTAATCAAAATTGTAAATTGCAATTTTTTATTATTTAAAATGCATTTTTGAATGTATAAATAAATTTTGTATCTCGAAACACTTTCAAGGAACTTAGATTTTACAAACCCCGCAACTCAAATTTATAACTCACACAAATTCTACCACATTTTAAGAAACAATCATTGGAAAATATACTTTGAAAAAATAAACCATAATAAATTTAGCAAATAATGCTAGAGTTTTACCATCATTGTATTTAAATTCAAAAATCAAATATTTTTATAATAATATTTTTAAATAAAAATTATATAAATAAATAAATTTTTGATTTAAAACCAAAATTTTAAAATTAAATTGTTTTTTTTTCAATAAATCAATCTATTTATCTCCATAATTATTTAAGTATATTTATATAATTTAAGAACAATATAAACTACAACAAAAATAAATGGATTCAATGTCTCCAAAATCTTAATGGTCACTTGGATTCTGTAGTCTACATAGCTAAAAATTGCAATTCTAACAAATCTTTTTTTTATTCTAGAAAAAATTAATTGAAAATATATACCTAAAGAGAAGTCAAAATGTATAATATTAGGGGTACTTAAAATGTTTTAACTATAAATTTTTTTTTTTCAATTACTTTATAAGAAACATATAACCTTCTTTAACCATATATAATATATTTATAGTTGACATTAAAATATTTTATTTAAAATGGACATTGAAATATTTTATTTATAAATTGTGTTGCCCATATTAAAATGTTTTTTTATTAATATATTTTATATACATTTGAATAATACCTACATATTCAAATAATTTTTTTACAACCCATATTAAAAAAATTAATTATTATTAATATTTTTTAAATACTACATATTAATTTTAAATTAAAAATGGAGTAAATTACGTATACCCCTTATTAGTTTTAGTAAGAAGTAATTGAATTGTTTTTTCTTTTAAATATTTATTGTTTTTAAAAATTGAAATATTTCCTTAAGACCAACATTAAAATAATTTTCTTTTTATTGTTTATCCCCACACATATGAAGTTGGTATTGAAATTGCTTAGTCAAATTGGATATATCAATAGTTTATTTAAGTTATGTATTAGAATATTTTTAAAAATATAACAATTATACATCTTTTTCATGCTTAAAAGTGAAAATATAAATTGATATGAAATTATCTTATTTTACATGGACATTGAAATATTTTATTTAAAGTTAAAAGTGAGAGTTAAATACTTTTACTAGCTCTCTTTCATACTGAGTGAGAAGAGGTCGTTGATGTTTATAATGTTGAGTGAAACCATTGATGTTTTAGAATGCCTTTAATAAAAAATGCTGATTTTATCATAGTCAATTGTTTTCTTATATAGATAATATGAATTTTCATTTTAGAACAGATATATGTAAACTCAAAGTTGACTATGCAAGGAATTACACACCTCTTTTACTAGACTATAAAATCTCACATACTAGACTATAGAACATACTTCTCAATATAATCACTTAAAACTATAGAAAATAATTTAGTTTCAAAGTGATAGACTATAAAATTTTATAGTCATAGCCATGAATCATTATCACTGAAGATATTTAATGTTCTTCATTCTATTCCAATCATCATCTCTATTTTCAAGTGAACACTTGAAGATGGGCCATATTAAAGTGAGAGAGCATTAAGCATGTGATTGTTCTATAGATTGGGATATGTGTTCTCTATTGAGATATTGATATATTGGGATATGGGCGAAAACGCGAAGTTGGGAAACACTTTTTGGCATGAGATAGAATTCGAGAGAGTTTTTTAATTTCTCGGCCGAGAAAAAAAGTCAACAAAATTTCTCGGCCGAGAGTTTTCAAAACTCTCGGCCGAGAGTTGTGTGAAAAATTTCTCGGCCGCAAACTCTCGGCCGAGAGTTTTTTACATTCAAAAACTCTCGGCCGAGAGTTTTTCTAACTCTCGGCCGAGAGTTTTATTGTGCAAACTCTCGGCCGCAAACTCTCGGCCGAGAGTTTTTAAAACTTTTACCCGGGAGTTTTCCCGCGCATAAATTGGTTTAAAACTCTCGGCCGAGAGTTTTAAAAATTTCTCGGCCGAGAGTTTCTGGTCAACAAAAAACTCAGAAAACTCTGCAGTTTTGAGAAACCTGCAACTTTGGAGGGACAGAACACCTACAAAAACAAAATTTTATATGTCGGACCAAGTACCATTAGATTCATCTCTAAATCTAGTTTTTGATGATGTGAGATATATGGAGTTTCATTAAAAAATTCAATTTTTTATTAATTTTTTACTAAACTATGTCACTATGGAATTTCATTGTTCGAAAAATTGCACTGAATGAAAATTCAATAACTTTCAAATGAGGACACCAAAACATTCAAAAAAATCATAGTGCACTTCCTCTCCCTGTCTACTTCAAAAGGGTACTCTCATTTTTCTTATTGACGATCACATTGAAAAGAAAATCAAAGGATAATAAAATGTACTGAAACATCACTGTTTTTTTGTCTTCGTCCATTTCAAAAAATAATAAAAAATAGTGATTTGATCCGAAAATTACCAAAAAAATAGTCTGTGCACTAGTGCAATATATGCAGATTATGATGCTATGGTTTTTTTCCAAAAAATGAATAACCTTCCCTAAAAAAAGTAAAGGATAATAAAGTGACTATTTATGTTTGCCTAAAAATTTCAAGTATATGCAGTTAGTAAACAACAAATTTACCCCTCTATATGTCAATATTTAAAAAAAAAAAAAATATCGGTATGGAGGTAAGACAATTCTCTACAATTCTTGTTTTTATGTCAAAGCATAATTTGCAATAAAAATATGAGTTTAGTGGAGTTGAAGTTGAAAAACATAGAAAATTACAATTTTCAACGTCAAAAAAGGGCAAAAAGTGTTTCCCAACTTCACATTTTCACCCATATGTGCGTAAAAATTAAGTGTTATTATTATTATTATTAAAGTAAATAATAGAAAATTATATTTCTCTTAAAAATAAAATGATATAAAAAATTTGTTGGTTAAATTTTTGTAAGTCATCGTGTCAACTGTTTTTATATTGATGAATTTTAAAGAAAAATGTGACCTATTAATATGTCCTCTACCTCCTAATAGAGGCTTAACACCTTACTTAATATCTTACTGTTTTAGATTACATTTTTCATCCACCCTATAGTTTACTACTTGATAACATATTTATTATCAGTTTTCATCCACGCCATAGTTTACTACTAGATAACATATTTATTGATTTATAAAATCAATATAACATCAATATGGGCCTTAAAATGATGGTGGGGCTAGGGTTGGGCCTTCAAGTTATAACCCAAAAAAAAAAAAACAAGCTAGCTAGGTGAAATCACATAAGAAACCAAGGAAATTTAATTCAAGTGATTTTCATCGATGCTAGAATGACCCTAGGACCCTATACATGATACTTTCACGTATGATGTTAATATAAATAATCTCATTAGACATCATTTATATAACACATCAAATGACAATTTGCAACATTGATGTTACAACTGTAGTCATTTGTTTGATTAACATGTCACATAAAAGTATTATGGAACTATAGGACCCTATACACAATACTTTCATGTATGATATTAATATGAAATAATCTTATTGGACATCATTGATATAACACATCAAATGACAATTTGCAACATTGATGTTACAGATGTAACGACTTATTTGATTAAAATGTTACATAAAATTATTATAGAACTATAATGAATAAATGTAAAAAAAATTCAAAATAGTTGTGACTATGTTGAACGAATGTGTACAGGTGATATCAACTTAACTTAAATTATATTTTTTTTAAATAAAAATTTTAAATTTCACAATAATTTATCTCTTAACACACACACACACACATATATATAACTTCTCATTTAATAAATTTTTATGTAAATTTTACACAACTAGGAATGAACAAAAACAAAACAAAGTAGTGAGACTCATAAAAAGCAAATTCCATCTAATATCTTCGAGATCTAATATATCTTTTGAATAATTTAAATGTTTAATAATTATAACAAATCTCTATCATCCTTAAGAGTCTTTCAAATTCTCAAACAAAAATATATGATCATAATGATTGTTTCTCTAAAATTTTAATTTAGTTTTCTCCCATGATTTTATGTTTTCCTAAAAATTTAATTATTTTTTTCTATTAATTATAAATGGCTAAAATCTCTTACGAATATATTAGGTTTGTATTGCTACAATTTACATGTTAACTACGTGTAATAAGCAAATAAACTTTTCAGTAATTAATATTTATATAGGTTTCTTTAAAAAAAAACTTATAAGAGGAGTTTATTCAACATAATTTGTATTTGTCGTAAAATTTTCATATATCATTAGACATTCCTCGGTGAGGTAAGCTAATATATTGTCGCAAAATCGCACGATGTAAGTACGAGAGTTAGGGTATTGAAGGTAAAATTTTGTAAAGGTCATAACACATTGAATATTAATTGGAATGATATACTATACCAAATTAAAGTTCCAAAAATCATTGTTGTAATGGTGTTGGTTTTGTGGAAATACAACATATCAAAACATATATTCTCTACGATCCATGCAACCATAATGGAAGACCCTTAAGATAGTTGAATTTAAAACATTGTTATATTCACATACTAAACCTAATATGTTTTTTTTCCCTTTTCTAAATTGCATGAACCTAGATATACCATTGATATTTTTTATGATTTCTCAAAATAACTGTGAAAATTGATATGGCTATTATGACCCTCTTCTTCCCTTTGAAAACTATATATTAAGTAGCAAAAAATAGTCTCTTTTTAACTCAAAAATAATATCTAATACCACCTTTTATGAGTCTCAACTTATGACATTGAATAACAAAATAGATATCATATATACTTTATGTTATAAATATAAAGAAACAAAATAGATATCATATATACTTTATGTTATAAATATAAAGAATCCTTATAGTATGAAAACACTTTACAATTGATCATTTTATTGAAGGAATCAGTTACAAGTCATGCTTGTTACAATACAAATAATCCAAAATTTATGATACGATGATACTCATGTGTATTTATACTTTATCATGATTATTCTTAAGGGTCTATACAAGCTACCCCTTATTATTATATTATTTCCTCTAGCCATGTAGTGGGTATAATTATTACCTTTCATCAACTAAGTAGACCTATTCTATGATCATGGGTATATAAGATTAAACATACCCTTCAGTAACATCCTAAGTACCCCACATTATCCTCTCTGGATACATTATTCTTAAATACTTGTAATCCAAATCAATTCAATACTAAAATATATCATAACAGTGTAAATCAAACACTAGTACTCTTTCATGAATGTTGTACACTAATGCATTTAAATTATTTACACATCAACGCAATATAGATGCATTAATGCACATGTACAAATAATAGTGATAAAAAACTCAATTATCCAAAACTATGAAAAACAATACTCCTTTTTCAATGAATCGTTTCCATTGATGTTAGTATACCATTACTATTATAAATAGTTCATAATGCATACAAATATATTCACACCAACATGTGTGATTTAGTGATAAGAACTAATACTATGGAATTATACAATATGTCATAGTACTTTCAAAATATGCATTATTGCTTTCAAAATATATAATTTGCATTAGTGATTTTAAAATATATAATGAGGATTGGATCACTTCTAAAATATTCATTGTGTATAATTTTCTATTAAATAATTTTATTATGATTTTATTGTTTGAAGTATATTATGAAAAACAAACTTCCATTGGAATTTTCAAGTACCTTAGCCTTTTGTTTATAATTAGCATCTATTCCAAACTTGATTATTAATAAGAGAATTTTTAGAGAAAAAAATTATTATTTTTCCTAAACCTGTAACACTAAAGGCTTCCAATAATTAGTGTTTCTTGTGTACTATACCTATATAATCAAGACATCAATAATACAATATGTGTAAAATGAAATACAATATAGGTTGAGGGATAGCCTCAAATTCACTATTTTATAAACCGATTACCTTTTGGTGTGGAGGGATTTTATGTAAGTTACTTAAGCTTAATAAACCTCAAATTTTAGCAACAAAAAAAGAAGCATTTCAAGGCATAAAACAACAACATGTTTTAACTAAACATGGCAGGATAGAAACATTAAAAAATGAAATAGAGATAGGTTGACTCACTATAATTATCCACAATAACACATTCAAGACCCAAGACTTATAAATATATTGAAATTTTTTCATACATTTTTGAACTCTATAAGTATGGAATATCCTTATTGGTAGTAAAACCTAGAATATTTTAGAAAATACAAAAATCTATTATGAATTAAAAACATGTTTTGCACTTAGTGTGTCATTCAAACTCATTGATGACATAAATATCTCATATTAAAGAGACTTATCTGTCACCCTTATCATCCTCCCCACAACCCAAACTACCACCCTACCCATACATATAATCATGTGATATGAACACTCAAACTTATCAATTGTGATCTCAGCTAGAGGATACACAATGTATTAAAATAACTCATGTAAAAAATATGAAACTAGGTTCAAATTCCACTTCGTACAACTCACTTGATGGATATAATAATTTCATTAAATTCATGTTTTCGAGAGGACCAAAATCAACCTAAAGATCACTCAAATCAGATAAGGAAAAGTGTATTTATGAATAAAAACCCACATGTGCATATTTGATAAGGTCGGCCATAAAAGTGGACCCCCTTCGAAGGCTATAAATACAAGTGACCTATACATCATTTGGAAATTATCATGAGACACTCTTCTATCTTGGTTTCTAGCTTGCAAAGGTATGAGGCTCATCCGCAGAGGAATAGGTATGCTCTGACGTGAAATCGCAGGGCCTGGAGCTCCCATCTTAGTTTTAGGGTTTTGGGCCATAGTCGCAGGCACAACATAGGAAGGATTCGATCACGGACACTCACAAATAAGCTCATATGTGTGACTGGAGCCTTCCAGTCACATGGAAAAGCCTCCATGCATGGGACTAGGAGTAAGGGTTTCATAATTCTGGTTCTAAAACCCATTCGCTTGCAGACCGTGATTAAGAGAGCGACTAAGAAGTCATATTTTCTCACTCACATTATTTCAAAGAGTGACTAGGAAGCCAGAGTAGCTCGCATGTCATCTTGAAGGGTGAAATCGAGGCCCTAAGATAGATATAGGTAGATCCGACCACAGTCCCTTGCTTATAGTGCTTCAGGGAGCCAATGGGAAACTATAGTCGCTCGAGTGAATCCTCCTTTGTGTGACCAGGACCTAAAATATGAAATCTCAATGTTTCGAGGATTTTTCTCAATGACCTCAGATAGTGACAGTTCATTACAGTCTTCAGAATTAGGGTTTTAAGTATAATAATTGTTGGGTTCATTTCATGGATGTTGTAGTTATTTTTTTGGATAATTACATACATGAAGATATGGATCATTGTACTCTATTTTTTTTAATCAATTAATGATGGTCTAATAAGAAGGATAATTTTAAAATGTTTTCCTTTAATGGGTTTTCCCCTAGTCTTTGACCAATCTCGGTGTCTCTATGTGTGAATGATTTTCTTCTATTATTCCTTTATGCTCAGCTACATTAATGATGATGATATTGTTCTTTATAGATAGTTTCATATGCTATTGGCTGATGATGTAAATATGAATAAGGTTATGATGTTATGGGGTGAACTTAATGTGTTAATGAAGAAATGAAATTATCAAAGCAAATAATAATTAGCATGGTATCAGAGTTGGGCTGAAGAAATGTCATGAAGATCACCCCTATGATGACATTGTTGAAGGATGGAAGAAAGCATGGAAGAGACCTAAAATAGTTCTAGGGTTTGAAGGAAACCCTAGGAAATTTGTGTACTAGGGTTTGGTGGATATTATGAGGTTATGGTTTGAGAGAAACCTTGGTTTATGGAAAATATTTTAGATATGAAATCTAGAAACCCTGGTATGGTCAAATAAAATATTCTCAAGCATTTGTGACAGATTCGATGAAGCCCTAAATGGGATAGCCTGTATTAGTCTTGGTTGCTAATAGAGTTGTTTGAAATAGTGAAGGCAAAATTGTTATATGTACAATGGACAGTGATGCCTCTTGAAGGTTGGTTCAAGAGGGATATGATCACCTCTCATTGAAGATAAGTATTTTTTATTTATGATTATTCTCTATGTATTTACTTTTATTTAAACTTATAGATCTGATAATTAATTTGTATTATTACTTATGCTTCCTGAATATATATATGATTATTTGGATGCTTCTAAACTTTTTATGAGTTGTGATAAGTGGATCCTTCTTGAGGATCATGGCTAGTGCAGGAAGAGAAGACCTACCATTGGTAAAGGTAAAGAGGCACTCGATGAAAAGGTGACAAAGTGCTACAAGCTACCTATATAAAAAAAACAAAGTGCTACAAGCTGCCTATGTCAAAAAAAGAAGGTGCATAGGTATTTTAATACTACAAGGTATACACGGTATATTGTTTCAATGTTATGTTTCAACTGTAATATTGAATGGAAAGGTAAGCCCTAAGGTATGATGAGAACGTCTCCTTCACAAAAGGCTCATGCATATGAAAGTGATTTGGATTCATGTTTCTTATGATGAAATGATACACTTGGTATTGAACAAGTATCTTACCTTTTAGACATATTCTATGATGCTACTTAATATTGATCTTTGATATACTTGATTTATAGTTAACCCCTATCGTTTCGGATATCTTGATTCCATAAAGAAGGCTAGCATCTTGATTCTAGTAAATGGTAACTTGATACTATTGACATTATCTATGAAAAGCATGGTAGCCATGATGATAGAAGTATAACTAAGAGATTGGTATTTAAGATATTTTTTACTGTGGTTATGTTTTTAACATTAATGTAACTATCGCATGTGGTAAAAATTGAATGCCCTGACTTGACTAAGTTATGAGTAATATGCTCCTATTAAGCCATTTGAAAATAAACCTTGACAAAATCTTGATGCCACGATATGATGATGAAGTGGTTGATGATAACATGATATAACCATGATGAATATGTGATATAGTCTGACTTTATGATCTAATAGATATGTTGATGCATGATGACATTATATATAGGTTGATGGAAGGAATAAATATGACTGAAGTAGATTCCCATTTAGAGGGATAATGTCTCCATGAGATTCTTACTCTCATTATCATTTTCACTATACATCATTTATTGTTCAAGTATGATTTGTGGGGATGAATAGACAAATATCTAACACTGTTCATCTGCAGCAAAGTTCTGATCTAAGGAAAGAGAGTTTTCCCTTACTCTAAGCCTCGATCACATGGAAGTAGGATTACAGGTGTGATTATGGCCTCTCATTCACATTGATGTAACCTCCAGGGTGTGAGTATAGTCTCCAAACCACATAGAGGATGGCATATGGGTGTGACTATGCCTGAAGGACACAAAAATGAAGTTTTGTGCATAAAATCAGATGTTCACCTGAAGGTTATCAGTTCTACAAACATGAAGAAAACAACAGAAAGTATTATGAGTTAAGAATTTTGAGTGTTTACTATAATATGTATATGTATATTGAACTGTGTTTGCATATTACTAGGATATTCATATAGATATGTCATTATGATTTAACCATTGAAGTTTGTGCTGAAAGAGTTTGACAAGATTCAGCTGATATAGATGAGTAGTGTTTAGAGTTTTGACATTATGCTTGATAATTACTTATAACTTTGACATGATGATTGAAATATGTTATGGACTAAAGATCTCACTATGATAGAAATTTTTGGATTGTACCTGATGACCAATGATTTTATTTTACAACTGATGATTTTCCTTGATAACAATGCTATACGGGCATTGTGACTTTCAATGACTAATATTGGTATTTGATAATGGTGTTGTATTGGCCACCTTGTTCTTAATATTTACAACTATGAATTAATGTGAAGTAATTTCACCATGACAGGATGGAACATATTATTGGTGTATGCATTTGCATCTAGTAACGTATATTATGATCATGAAGATGGCTTAATACTATTTTTGAAATGACATATTGTTGGCATAGATAAATTCATAACTTGACATTTGGATGCATTTTGGTTTGATATTTCTTATGACAACTAGTTGGCATATCAATAGATGATGTCATGATTTGATGAGAGGTATACCTGTCACCTGGTCTAAAGAATCTGGTACTGTGATATTAATGACTTTAAATATTATTTTTGATTTGGTTTCTAAATTTTGATAAGATGACTTAGTTGATTTGATTGTACAATATGTATTTATGTAAAACTTAACATACTAGGTTGATAAAGTGTTATGATGGAAGAGATCATTGTATATGGCTGCATTCTGAGGATGATTTCTCGACCCATAATTCTACTTCAAAATTGTTCCAAGGTATGATTCTGATTTTTGTTTTGGTTTTATATGTTGACAGTCTACTATTGACAGGTAATGAGGCTCAGATGATCTAAGAGAGGGGTATAGCTTCTGAATATTGAAATAACGAATCATGGCATGATTTCTGAAGTTGGGAAAAGACAATATATATTGTAAATATATTAAAGAAGTGTTGGAAAGTGGAAATGAAAATCCTTGGACACTACAATCCAATTTCAAAAGGATGAGGAGAGATATTCTTGAACACAAATTGGTAACCTAAATTTTATTGAAGCATTTATGTTTTGATTAAAAACTTGTCTGTATATGTTGTATATATAAATTGAGTCGATACATGGTTGATCCACTTCATACACATAGATTTGCCACTAAGCACCTTTCGAGATATTTGCATGAGAAGATCTATCTTTGATATTATTCCTATGATGTACTAATTATGTTTGGGATTATTATTGATGGGCACTGCCTTAGTATGAGATCTTCCATGATGTTTTTGGATGAGAAGTGTGTAGATTTAAGCACAACCGAGGATGAGTACGATGATTGATAACATGAATATCTATGAGGCAGGATGAAGAATATTTTTGGAGATATGTTTGAGAAACTTCTATAAATGACATGGATACATTGTGATGACAAAAACTGGGATACAATTGGAATAGAATACAATATATAGATGAGACTGAGATACCTTCATATATTGAGACAGTGTTGGTGTATGAAATGAGCCAAGGATTTTGGTTGGAACCTCCTTGAGAGGGAGGATGAATATGTTATCCTTCTATGGTATATATATGTATATTTTTCTCTAACATGATATTTGATTTGATGTCATGTATGAATAGGAGACAACTGATATTGATACATGATAGTTACCATATATGAGTACTATGATATGTTGTTGATCTATAAAGATCATCGATGATCAAGGACGTTGATCCATCTCTTCCTTCCCTTTTTGAGCTCCCAAGCTGAGGAATTGAGATAGAGGGCTCCTGGAGTCGAGGGATATATGGACAATAGGGTATCACCCCTATATGTTACCCATAGGTTTGGATATGTTGCTCCCATATATACTGATAGGGTTGGATATGATGCTCCCCTATCTGATCTATGCAAAGTATACCCTAGTGTGCGCCATACCCAAAAGCAGGGCTTGCTCAAAATATTTATCCCCATTTTTCCAACGTGTTGAGAGTGTACTTAGGGTGTACAACCCAATTCTACTATGATGCATTGTTATACCACATGACTTCTTAGAGTCATTGTCGGGAAGATAAGTAGGCAATAGGATTGGGTTAATATTTTCTCTCCTATGTGATTATGGGTTGAGAATGAGCTCCTCAATGTGATTCCAGGGTTGAGATGTGGTCCCCTATGTGTTTGGATATATTATTGATCGATATGGGGTCGTATTAGTATCTCCCCCATGAGATTACGGGTAGTATCCTGCTGACATATATTCTCGGGTAGTAGTATGATGGCATATATTCTGGGTAGCATCCCGATGGTCAGAGGGTGGTAGATTGAGCTCCTCTCCGATGTCAAAATTATTCTTCTTTTAGATTCGAGAATTTTGAGCATATGAGAAGGGAAAATCAATAGATAATCAGGAATAACCAAGATATGAATTAAGATGTTCAGTGATTATACATTAATGGGTAAGATATGATGACAAAATGACATGTTGACTTATGCTCAGATATTGACAAGTGGAATTCTCCCTAGTTGAGAGGGAGTATTAAAAATAAGAAAATTTAGTCAAAATAAACTTTTGACAACTCACTTGATGGATATAATGATTGCATTGAATTTATCTTTTCGAGAGGGCCAAAATCAACCTATAGATCACTCAAATCGGATAATGGAAAGTGTATTAATGAATAAAACCCCACATGGGCAGATTTGATAAGGTCGTCCCTAAAGTAAAGTGGACCCCCTTGGAAGTTTATAAATACAAGTGACCTCTACCTCATTTGGAAATTATCATGAGACACTCTTTTATCTTGGTTTTTGGCTCGCACAGTTTTGAGGCTCGTCCACAGAGGAACAGGCTCGTTCTGAGGTGAATTTGCAGGGTCTGAAGCTCGCATCTCAGTTTTAGGGTTTTCGACCATAGTTGCAGCTACAACATACAAAGGGTTCGACCGCAGTCGCTCGCACAGAATATCATATGTCCGACTAGAGCCTTCTAGTCGCACGAACAATTCTCCATCCATGCGACTAGGATTTAAGGTTTCATAATTTTGGTGGCAGACCCAAGTCCCTCATAGACAAGGATTAATAGAGTGACCAGGAATTCATAGTCGCTCGATCACAGTGTTTCAGAGTGAAAATGGGAAGCCACAGTAACTCGCATATCATCTTCAAGGTTGCGACCGAGGCTCCGAGATAAATCTATGAAGATCCAACCACAATCTCTCGCTTACAGTGCTTCAAGGAGTGATTGGGAATCTATATTCACTCATATGACTCTTCCTCCATGCGACCATGACCTAAAATTGAAATCTAAGCCTTCTGAATATTTTTCTCAGTGACCGCAGAGTTCAGCAGTTGATCACAGACAATGAAAATTCATTACAGTCTTCAAAATTAGGGTTTTGAGTATAATCAATGTTGGGTTCATTTCATGGATGTTGTAGTTATCCTGTTGGATAGTTGCATAGATGGATATATGGATCATTGTACTCTGTTTTGCTGAATCGTTTGATGAAGATCTAATAACAAGAAGAATTTGAAAGCTTTTTCCCCATAGTGGGTTTTGTCGTGGTCTCTAACCAATCCTGGTATCTCTATGTGTGAATGCTTTTCTTCTATTGTTTCTTTATGTTCTGCTACATTGATGATGATGATATTGTTCTTTCTACATAGTTGCATATGGTGTTGAATAATGTTACGATGTTATGGGGTGAACTTAATGTGTTAATCAAGAAATGCAATTATCAAAGCAAAGAGCAATATAGCCTTAAGAAAAATTAACAACTCATCAATATTATAAAAATATTTAGTTTGCATTTCTGTGTATCCCAATACCCATTAGTGTAATCACAATCCCTCCATTTCGGATGCATGGATTTAGCTAACCAATACCATAAGAAACCCATGAAAAAAGTATAAAAAAAATCAATATTACTTGGCATATATCCTAAATCCCTTTAAGATTGACTTAAATATATAAATAAGAAATATTTGAAATTAAAAAACCATAAAACACCTCCAATCACTAAGTAGTTGGTGCACAATTAATGAAATAAATATTATATTTCAATACAAAATAAGGTTCCTATTCTCATTTCCTTTTAATTTATGTCAACTAAATAAAAATATGTATTTATGATCTAAGGAATCAAGTACAATCACCCAAACCATTGTGACTTTAGTATGATTTTATACAATATATCACACAACACACAAAACACAATATAATTCTAAAATAACATATAAGAATTACCAATTTACATGTGCTCAATAAAATTTAATTATAATTACTTAAATCAACTTAATACATTCTTCAAAATAATACAACTACCAAAAATTAAAATATATTATTTAGTAATATATAAATATTTCCTTCACCATAGATATGTTTTAGTTTTCATGAGGTCCTAGCCAAAATCCATGAGGGCGCCTTGAGGTGGTGGTCAAATGTGTGATTGCACCTAGAGATATTATATGAAATTGGCTCACAACTTGTCCACACATAAGTGGATCAAATTCCACCCCTATGTCATCCTTTAAAAGAGAGACCAAACGGATTCGATACAATGGTGGAAAGTGATGAGTTTTTCACACATGGTAAATGTTCAATTCTAGTGAGGACCTAGCCTTAGAGCCATTGGGGAACCTTCAGGTAGTGGCTGAATGTATGTTTACACCTAGAGAAACTATATTAAAAATGATTTTGGTACTTGTGTACACATAAGTATATCAAATCTTGCCTACATCTCTTTCCTTCCAAAATGGGTGGTAGGTGTGAGGTTTTATTCTTTGTCCACATATGGAAAATGGAATTATGTTTTCCATGGATCCTGGGCAGTGTTTCTAATAATTGAGCGGAAATGTATGCACTCCTTCAAAGAATCAACTTGGCCAAGAATCTCCCATTAGCTAACTTATCATAAAGTGGAGTTCCAACAACACAATTAAACATATCAACCTTGGAATTACCCCAAAAAAACTCAAACTAATATATTTTTACAAGATCATTACATAATGTCTCTCCTCTTTCCTTAAAACTCGGTTTGAGAATGTGCTAAGAGAATTTAACATGTTGATAGACTCAATGGCCAACGAGGTAGTAACATTTTCTCCTCGCATAACAAAGGTTAGTGGAATAGTGTCAGAAGCACCAATTCCATAACCTCAAGAAAATGCAAACTAAATATGTTCTCAATGTTAAAGTTAGTACCACATGTATGAAGTTGCATAACAGAATTCCATGTGAAGGAAATTAGGGATTGTGTGTTCCCTTAATGGTGAGAATTCAATCCTTTGAGCGGATGGAAGGTTGGGAAATTCAAAAGGACAATATGAAGAAAACTCAAAACAGGGTTCTGGAAATGGAAATAAGATATGTTTGTGAGGGAGGCGGTGTAGTAATTTCTTATCTATGATGATTGTAAGTTGTTAATATATCGCACGGTTGGAATGTTTGTGGCTATTGAATTTGGCATGGGAGGTGAAAAAATACATTTCGATCATTACAGAGATATCCCAACCAACTATCATAAGAACCAAGGACGATTCTACTAGCATGGGAAGAAGAAATGGGTAATAAATCTGACAACTTTTCATTTTTGGTTACTCAAGATACTTTTCCATCTCTCTAGATCTTATAATCTTATCTAGGGCATTGGGTTGTTATGTAATTATGGATAAGCCAACAAATGCACCTTGATTCTAACAACATCATGAGAGAATTTCAATATGAATGTAGTCACATTTGTGTGTGGAATCTAGAGAATGTGAGGCAACATGAAAACATAGGATGAATTATAAATCATCTCCCTTAGCATGTCAATAGATAGACTCTTAGCTTAGTTTAATTTGCTAATGAACATAATATATGCATATTGTAACCAAATTCAAAATCTCAAAGTGGAATTGAATGGATTGAAAAATGAGTGGATAATATTCAAGCAACACACTAGGGAGGATTTTGAGACATCATGAGCACAACTTCTATTAATTCTCCACCTTCTTTTCCACCTTCTTCTAGAGTTTGTATTCCTAATCTAAATCAAGTGTCTTTTAAGGAAAATATAATAATTTTAAATGATTAGTTTAAATGTTTGTAAATTTATTTGTGCTAGCTAAATCTTGTAAAATTCTAATCATTTTCTATTAAAAAATACACTAAACTTTCTTAGATTTATGTAATCAATCTATAGTATAAAGTAATCAATTATAAAATTTTCTTAGAAAACACTCATAAAAACATACTACTTTTAAGTATTAGATGTAATTTTGCTATGTCAAACAATAAACGGAAAATAATTTTATTTTTTACACTCAAAGTCATTTTATATAAATCCTATACATATACTTAAGTATAAGTATTGAATGTTGCATTATAGTTTGCTATAAATTAGTGTTTTATATATACAAATAAAAGTTAATTTTATTCATATACTTAAGTATTGAATGTTGTTATAATTTTTCATATTATTGTTTTATATATACACATAAAAGAAATAGATAAAAGTTAACCCATTACAATATAATTTATCGATAAACGTATTTTCAATATAAATAATATAATTTTAAGAAACAATTTTAATAAAATTTAATTATATATATATATATATATATATATATATATATATATATATATATATATAATTAATTTACAAATTCAAATATATATGGTTTTACATATCATTCTTTCAAGTTATATAATTTACACAATATTAATTTATATGATTAAATAGTCAAACTCTTTTGTTAAGAAGTAGGTTAAGTCTCAATCACGTCCAGTATGAGATGTTTATAAAGAATTAAACCATGCATCATTTCATTCACATGATAATAGGAGGAAAATGTGATTATAGATTATAATTTTATGTGTTGCTTTTTAAATTGTATTTTCAAATATGTATATTAATATAGTAATTCAAAAAAAATTCTAAGATAATTTAATTTAAATTTGATTACTAAATTACAAATTTTTTAATTTAATGATTAATTAAAAAATGAAGTTTCATAATTAGATTATAATTTCTATTAATTAAAAAATCTTTAAAAACAAAGCGAAAAATTCCCACATTAAAATTTGTATATAATGAATGAGTGTTGAATTTTGTATATAATGAATGAGTGTTGAATGCCGAGAGCGTTAGGTCGGATGTCCCGGTCCTTTCATATAAAGAGGCCCTGTAGTGAGTTTACTTTCTTTTTTGGGGAAGGATCAAACTTTCCATTTATTATGTGATCTTTACTATTTTTAGATTTAAGTGCATTGTACTCAGCCAGTTGCGAACTCTTCATACTTTCCTCATTGCATATAACTTGTGTGCGTCCTACTTAATACAAACTCATCATTTTTAGAAGTTTTATAGGGAAAAAGTTAGCTTTTTAGAGATTTTTTTATTTTACGTATATTTTCTAGTTGAATTGGTTGAAATTGCCTTGAATTTTGTATGGGATTTATTGGGAGTATATATTAGAGTTATGAGTTGTATTTTTTAGAATTTTGAATTTATTTAATTCATTAAAAAATATTTTAAAATCTAAATAAATGAATCCTCCAATTCCAGTTAAAATTTGGGAAAAAAAATAGCACTCTATCACCTAGATATTATATTAAATTACTAATTATCTAGATATTATATAAAATTACTAATAAAAAATATCTATATTAATCTAAATATTTATCTTGTAAAAAAATTACATTGTTTTTTTCCCTTACATTTTCCAATAAAAATGAGATATTTAGAAATTACATGTAATTTCAAAACTCCAAAATAAGCCAAATGTACTATTTTCTTCTATCAAGCTACATGATGGAAGGCTATATTTACTCTATTACAATGATTTAAATTTAAAAAATAATAATAAATATTTATTATTTTTAAATTAAATTATTTATTTGTTTTTTATTTAATTTAAGTTATGATATTAAATTTTCCTTTCCAGAAATGTTTATGTGCAATTTATATAAACTACTCAAAAAAAAAAAAAAAAAAAAGAGGATAATTATAATTCACATACAAATAATATCTAAATCCATAATCTGAAAAATTTAGAATTGCATAACATTATTGAGACGACGTTTGCTATATTGCAACTTTACGACGTATAACTACTCATCTTTACTGGCATAATCGCAGTTTATGTAAGGGATCGTTGTGAAGAGGACATTCCAACTGACATCACTGTCATCATCGACAGGAGTTTAATAGATGAAAGTTGGCATCCAATTGTTGGTGGCCACGTCCACATGACCGTCTCACATCAGCTTAACTCACCCAGCCTGGATGATGTCGATTGGAAAGTCACGCTGGAAAGTAACTCATCACCCATCGCTATCATCAACCACATGATGTAAACAATTCCCATCCGGCCGTTATTTAACGTCGCTGTGTCAGTGTACTTCTCTGAGCAATTCAGACGAAGGATTAGCTATGGAGGGGCGTGTTAATGTTTGTATTGTTGGATGTCTCATTATTTTCCTTGCATTGCGTGAATCACATTTAACGTACGCAGATGCAAAGGGCACAAGGCCTTTGATGCCGGCCGTGTACATATTTGGAGATTCTACTGTCGACCCTGGTAATAATAATGCACTTGCAACGATTGCTAAGGCCAACTTTCCTCCATATGGCAAAGATTTCGTGGACCATAAACCCACTGGTCGATTTACCAACGGAAAATTACCAACTGATATACTTTGTACTTACTTATACCGCCCCACTCTCTTTTCACTTTTCGATTTTATGTAGAAAGAAAATTTCTCATTGCTAGGTTTTTCATAGCTCGGTTTAGGAACTGATAGCCAGCTTCTTTCATATGTGCTTCTAATTGACACGGTATAATTTTCTGTCAAATGAACAGAATTTTAGGATTGTTCTCGTTTGGAAAAATGTTCAGGTTTAATTTTTCCAACTCTAGTACTCTGATTATCCTTGTGTAATAGAGTTTATGTTTCACTTTTTCAACTGTATACAGGTGGATTAGCAGGCCTTCCAAATATTGTGCCCGCATATTTGGACCCTGAATTCCATGGGCCACGAATTCTGACAGGCGCCAGCTTTGCTTCCTCTGCTGCTGGATACGATGATGCAACCTCACTCACCGTTGTTAGTAGATGTTTTACAAGTGATGTTATAACGATATAAGGATTTAGATTGTGTGAATTTCAATAGATAGTAGATTTTGGAAATACTTTAGCATTTGATAATGAATTTTCCAATATTTCTAGACACTGCAATCTAGGAAAACCCTGAAATACAATCTATCTTGAATTCGTGCAGAATGTCCTAACTCTGAGGCAGCAGCTGGAGAATTTCAAGCTTTATCGAGAGCAGCTTGTGAATATGGTAGGCGCACAGAATGCCAGTGATATAATATCGAGGGCCTTGTTTGCCATAAGCATGGGAACTGATGACTTTGCCAACAATTATTATATCAATCCCATCACTCGTGCACACTATACTGTTACAGAGTTCCGGGATCGGCTCCTCAACTCTCTCTCAGAATTTATACAGGTGATTATTTTGTCTTTACGTTAACAATGAAACATTTGTTTGCACCAAAATGGGTAAGGATTTGATTGAATCGTTCTTGAGAAAACTGATAAGGATGTCTTTCGATCGTTTTAAAGAGAATTGAAAACGATTGACTTGATTTTTTTGATGATAGTATAATTGAGTAATTAACCAAATTTATATAATACTAATTGAAAATTATATATAGATATATGTTAAGTTGAATTTTATATATATATATATATATATATATATGTATGTTATGTAACCTTTTAAGATTATTTTGTTTCATTATTTTAGGTTTTGGAGATTTTGATTAGAATTTTTGAAAATTATTTTTAGAGATATTTTGAGTTTAGGTTATTTGAAATGTATTTTTAAATGTATAAATGGATTTAATATTCTTAAATTTTTTAGAATATTTTGATTGTGAAGAGTTCACAAAATACTTTATGGTTCTAACAAACCAAATTTGTAATTCCAACCAATCTTTGATTGATAACTTCAACTGAAAAATATGCTAAAAATCTAGATTGATAACTTCAACTGAAAAATATGCTAAAAAATCTAAAACATAGAACAAGCAGCTTATTATTTTTAAAATAATATAGTTATAATTTTCCAATATTATAAAGACAATTATATCTTTCAATTTGGAAAAACTAATACTAGATTATTTTAAAAATTGTAGTCAACTTGTTTTCTGTTTGGGAGCTTTGGTTGGAATTACATATTTAAGTGGTGAACTCTCTTGTTAAATTTATTTATACATTTCAAATAATCAATAATTATAAATTACTAAGATTAATAAAATGTGGGTAAATGTTATTAATTTATTAATAAAATACTATTAGGTTCTATGGGAAGGAGTAATTACTTATAATAACTCCTTTGTTCACTGATACCAAATGATTTTGTGACAGCATATTTACAAGGAAGGTGCAACCCTATTTGCCGTAATCGGGCTTCCTCCTTTCGGATGTTTGCCTTCACAAATTACTCTCAACAACTTGGTGGGTAATGCTTGCGTTGATGAGTTTAACGATGTTGCAATCTCATTTAATCAAAGAGCCGCATCATTGCTAGAGACTTTGAAGCCAGCACTTCCTGGTCTTAAAATGGCTTATATTAACATATATGATAAACTGCTTGATATTATAAAGAATCCTAGTAAATATGGTAATATTCTCTCTCTTTCTGTTACCTTCATGCATGATCCCAGTAATAAGATTCAGGTCATCTGTGTTCAGAGCTTGCTAACTGTTTAGAAATGAATGTGTGGTAGGCTTTGAAGAGGTGAAGAAAGGTTGCTGCGGAACGGGTTTGCTGGAGACAGCTATATTGTGCAACCCCACGACACCACTCTGCCCCGATGCATCGAAATACGTGTTCTGGGATTCTTATCATCCAACAGAGCAAACTTACAATATCCTCGCCCAAGTCATATTCTCACAGGGTGTTTCAATTCTACATCTCTAAATATTTCATGCATAAGGAGAATTTGTTGTACGTAAGGAAATACTAAATAAGATGTCCATGAATGATGGGAAACTACATCCAATAAAACCACTCATGGATGTAATTCAGGGAAGCAAGAACCGAATCACCGTGTTTATACATAATCTCGATGGCAACCATTAATACAATATATTTGTATTATTTGGAATCTCTAATGCAATCTGATGTATGTTCTCAATAAAATAATAAGAAGTTCAGTATATGATCTTTCACAAAATAACTTCCAGAAGTTTTGCTAGTTGAATTCTTCTCTTTAAATTTGCGTGGCTAAACATCGATGATTTATTTATGTTTATTTTTCAATTTATTATCAATAATATTCCAAAAACAGAGCAAGACCATGTTTTGAGACACCGATAGTAATAGCAATGTCAACGGTGCCTCAACAGCCCATGTGATGTAGAGGCCACGGTGTTTGGTATGTTTATGAATGAGGGTTGAACATTTAGTAATGAGAGTGAAAGCTTTAGGAAAGAAGTTGGTCAAAATTGATCCCTTTGACATTCAGTGACCGTGACAGCCAAACCATTATTTATAATAGGTTGTTGTACAGTTTTTGGTTGATATGTGACGAAATAAATTTTGATTTTTTAAAATGTGTTTTTTTTAATATATTAAATCTATTACGACACTTCCATTATTAAGAATTAGCAACTCAAACGGGCAATTTCAACACATATTGATTTTATATATTGAATCTATTACGACATTTCGATTATTAAGAATTAGCAACTCAAAGTGGCAATTTTAACACATTACTACCAAATTAAATTATGAACAAATTCAACCTTCAAAAAAAACTCTAAACGTTATAACAAACAGACTACTGCTATTTAAACAATGTCATTTTAAAACCTTTTGAACGATTGTCATTTAAACGATATACTTTTAAGACCTTTTTGGATGATTACCTTTTATCAGTAAGACCATGAATGATGGAGACTAACATGAAGATCATCAATGATGGAGAGAAGTCACTCCGCGTACGAAAAGTCGATTTGCCAACGGTCTTATCTAAATTTAAAAGTTGGATTTAGTTAAAACAGGAAATTATATTCTACCTGGACTGTTTTATAATATAATTACAAAGCACAAAGTTGAGTTGAATTTAAGAAAAGAAAAGCGAACTCAAATATCAAGTGATTTTTGTGTGAACTGTTTTACCATTAAAAAAATTTATATTGATAGGTTAAAAAATTTATGAAGAATGTGAACATAAATTTGTATATTGGAAAATTCCTTATCGTAGAAGAGTTTTTTTTTAATTGATTTTTATTTTAATATTAAAAAAATAATAATTATATTTAAATATATAATTAAAAATTATATAATTTATTATGTTGAGAAGTATTTTACATTTTTGTATAAATAAGATGTCTCTTAATGTTACATTTAAATATAATAAAATAATACTTATAATAATATAATATTGATCAAATACTAATAATGTGACTAATTCCAAAGGTATTTTTATCTACATTATGGATCACAAAAGTCTTAGATCGAAAATAACTTATATTAATAAATTGAAAAAAAAAAATCAATATTAGCCATAAATAAATTCTTCCATTTCTATCTTAATTTTACATCAATTATATATAGAAATAAAGTAATTGAAAGTAAAAAAGAGGTAATTGAAATAATGTATTTCCTTCATTATTTAATGTATGGAGTTATATTTCCTATGATGGGAAACTATATCCAAAAAAACAAAACCCTCAATCCCACCCTCCTGTGACTTCTAATTCCAAGATAAATGCCATTTAATATCATAAAGATAAATCTCAACAGCAAGGTGGAACTAAGAAGAAAGGTAAAGGTAAGAAAAAAAAATACTCCTCACGACAGAATAAACAATCAAATTTGTCTTCCGACGAGAAATGAAAGCCTCGATATCGATGCTTCATTTACAACTAGTCTGCACCACACTGAAGTGAATCAATTTCTTAAATCAGCCACTTCTCCCGCTATTTTGACCGACCGGTCTCCCAATCAGGAGACTCATATGGTTTCTCAAGACCCGTCTTCCTCTAACACGATTTTAATGTTTTCCTCCTTAAAATAGAGATTCGATGTTTTGGTAGCCACTCAAAACAAAGACTATGGTAATGTGAATACACCAAATGGTCAGGATCTTGATCAACCTACTAGTTCTGAACCAACATCATTTTATTCTATTTTGTCTTCGAAAATGACTATCAAGCCTCTGAAAGGTGTTATTCGTAAGTCAACTTACAACCCTCATTTAAGAGCTGCCCAAAATTACAATGCGGTTGAAGACATGGTTCAATCTCCATCAACCATGTCCACTCTTGAGGTGTTGCAAAACTACCCCGCCCAAAAGAAGGCCTTTTTGTTGACTATTGGATGTATGGACCCATTGGATTACAACCTTGTGGTTTTCTTCCACGAAAAATATACTCCTCGACATCCAGCTCAACTAGCTTTTATGAATCAGGTCATTCTCCATGGTAATAAAATTTATTGTTCTATTATGGACGAGAGAGAATCAAACTGCATCATGTCTATGTCTTGTTGGAAGGCGGTTGGCTAACCTTAACTGAATCAATCGACCACCACATTAAAATCCTTTGATGGAAGGACATATAAACCATGTGGTATTTGGAATTTGAAAAGCCATCTATGTTGAAATAGAAGTTATTGATGGACCTCTTAATTATAATCTTCTAATGGGACGTAGATGGGTTTACGCTATGACTGTTGTCATTTCAACTTACTTCTCGATGATCATATTTCCTAAAAAAGGTGGGATCGTAGCCATAGATCAACTCAACTTCTTTGCCTCTAATTCCAATGTTATCGGAAGTGTCCCCCTTTTAGGGGAAGCCCTACATTCCTATCAGCATGTTGGAATTGGATTGTTGAATGAATCATCGCTCGTTTGGAATTTTTCCCTCCCCCCTCCTCCCCCTTCCAACTCCCCACCTTCGGTTGCTTATATCAATATGATATCATCCTCTACAATTATGGTCGAGCCATGGATTGTATTGGATGAAACTAACATCAAAATTTTTGGTGACCAGATGCCGCTTAGCCCCACTAAGCAAGATTATGAAACCATCTACTCAGCTTGTGTGGCCCATACTTTTTCTTTGATCAATTGAGTAGATAGGTCTTTGGATTATGAAATGCCCTATGATCCTTTCTTGCGTATATTCTCAACCGACGAAAGAATCATGGAGATCCTAATGTTAGAAGACACGTTGTGGGGCGAGCATCATCATTGTTCCTCTCTTCCTGATTCCATAGAATATAATCTCATTACCTTGTATCTACCTAGTTTAATCGAATCCTCTATGAATTTCGTTTCCATTCATGAGTTTGAATCTGAAAATAACCTCTTGAATATCGAAGAAACCATTCCTATCGATATTTCAATCAAACCAGGAATAGTCGAAAATATTTACATCGGAGCATCTTGCTCTTCATCTGAAGTTGAGACCTATATATACCTTTTTCATGAGTTTAGAGAGGTATTTTCCTGGACATATGAAGAAATTCCAGGTATCGACCTGAACATAGTGGTGCACGAAATTAAAATATATCCTAATGCCAAACCTGTCTAGTAACGCGTTCATTCGATCCACCCTAAGAAGTCTGCCAGGACAAAATTTGAAGTTAAAAAGCTTCTTCGGGATGGTTTTATATACCTCGTTCCATTAACTGATTGGGTTTCAAATGTATTAATTTTATGAATAAACAAGGCACCATTCGAGTATGCTTCGCTTATTGGGATGTTAATCGAGCTTATCTAAAAGATAACTATCCAACCCCATTTATCGACTAGATTGTTGATGATTAGATTGGTTGCGAGAGCTATTCATTTATAGTTTCCCATGGTTTCTGTTGATCCTTCTTTACTTTGGTTTTCTTATGTCATCCACTCTCGAACCGTATATTGGTTATGCTGATGGTGCTAGTTCTAATACTTAGAACCTATCATCCGCAACATGGGCCATTTTTCCTCAAAATGGCAAGTTAGTGAGTATGCAATGGATTTTCATTAGCCGCTCTACTAACAACATCGTTGAGTATAATACAGTGTTTGAGTTGTTATCTGATGCTAGTTCACATGGTATCCACCATATAGTAATCAAGCTTCACTCACAACTCATAATACTACAACTCATTAATATCTATTCGATGAGAAATCTTGCCATCCTTTGTATGGTTTTGAGATTGCATCTTCTGGTAAGACATTTTGACTTCATACAATATGAACACATTTCTAGAAATATAAACACTTTAATGGATGCCCTAGATAATTTATTTTTAGATAGAAATCTGCAACAAATGTAACTTTCAATTCACATCACACTTGTAGTACTACAACTCGCGAATATCTATTCGGTGAGAAATCTCGCCATTCTTTGTATGGCTTTGAGATTGCATCTTCTAGAAAGACATTTTGAATTCATACAATATGAACACATTTCTAGAAATATAAACACTTTAGCAGATGTCCTAGATAATTTATTTTTAGATAGACGTTTGCAACAAATGTAAGTAACTTTCAATTCACATCACATTATATTAAAAGCAGAATAGAAACTAGGAAACACAATATATATATATATATATATATATATATATATATATATATATATATATATATATATATATATATATATATATATATATATTAAGTTTGGTTTTACAAAATGTGTGCCCCAAGACAGATATGGCTACATTTCCCATATACAAAAGCTACATGAAAACATCTAAGTAGACCATTAGTGGTGCTCATGATAAAACAACACTACACGAGCTATCCTACACAGTAATGGACTGATATGACTAGATACCCCTATGGTATGTCGTTGAAGTTGCAATGGAATGTGATAGACTATGGTCTCATCAACCCCATGGATCAATCTGCCCATGTGGCACTCCACCTCCTCTAGGACCTCCGCTACCATAACTTCATGTAGTGCATACCATCCCAGTGCAATGACCTGTACTAGTCCCACGGCCTCCTCATGTGGTCGTCGCTATGTCCAACGGAGATATGTAGCACCCACTGGTCAAACATGTCCAATGTCTACATGAAAACATAAAAAAATTTAGTCTGAGGAACATGAAAAAACAAAAAAAAAATGTAAAACTTCTGAAAACATAAAGGTAAGAGTATCTTAGTTGTAGGATCCCATTGCTTGCCCTCAGGCAACACGAACTCAAGATAATCACAGTAATCCATCCCTGCATAAGGATAATCATCGATCACGATGAATTTTCTGCGCAACAACCCAAAGAAGGCAGGTGAAAATCTTATCGTTGATGGACGTGCATGTCTGGCCATGTGGTCTATCCACCTCCTCATCCGTGGGAGCCTCTTATTGAAAGGCTCTAGTACAATATGTTGAGGCTGAAATAATGGTACCCGCTCTAAGGCAAAAAAGACCAAGATGGCACCACAGTCGAAGATTTTCAACTCCCCCTCATTTGCATTAGTAAGTTATTCCTTCAAGTTGCCCAAGACAACCTCACTACAGTTGAATACTATTGGCGCTAGACATTTTACCTCATATTTCATGTATGATCTTATTTCCACATGTAATTTAAATAGTAAATATGAAATTATAAATGAAAAGTTATATCTTTCCAAAAACAAAAGAAAGTAAACTCACGACAAGGCCTCTTTATATGAAAGTTCTCTGACAGTCGACGTCATTCTGTCGGCATTCAACACATTCATTATACTTAAAAAAAAAACACATTCCGAAATATATTTTAATGTAGAAAGTTTTTGATTTTTTTAAAAGAGATTTTCTAGTTAACTTTTTTTTTACGAATTTAATTAAAATTAAAAAAATTGTAATTTAATTATTAAATTTAAATTAAATTATTTTATATTTTTTAAAATAATTAAAATAATTATAGGTTTAAAAATACAATTTAAATAACAAAATATAAAAAATTTACTAAAATTATATCACTAAAAACAAAAACAAAAATAAAATTTTTATATTAATCCATAAGTAAATGCACCAACACCTTTTATTTTTCGACTCTCATTCTCACATTAATGAAATGATTTTTTCCATGCATGGTTTAGTTCTTTATAAGCATTCTTCCTTGACATGATTGAGACTTAACCTACTTCTTAACAAAAGGTTTGACTATTTAGAACATATACTTGTAGTTATTTATTTTCAGAGTTTGTGCGTAAAACATAGCAAAGTTACATTCAATACTTAATTAGCATGAGTGCTTTGGAAGGAAAAATGAAAACTGATCTGCCTTTATAATATAGACCTATTGCATATATATTATAAAGACCTATTACATATATACAAGAGAGCTTAGTGTATTTCTTATAGAAAATTATTAATATTTTACAAGATTTAGTTAACAAAGCAAAAAGTTACCAACAAGAGACATTCAAACTAATCATCTAAAATTATAATGTTTAGCTTAGAAGCCACCCAATTTAGATTAGGAAGACCAACCAAAGCCGAGAGTGGGGAATTGGTAAAAGAAGTTGTGGTGATGATGTCTCAAATTCCTCCTTATTGTGTTGCATGAACATTCTCCACTTCTTATTTCAGTCCATTCAATTCCACTTTGATCTCCTGAATTTAGTTACAATATCACTTTGATTTCCTGAATTTAGTTTTTAGTTACAATATGCAGATACGATGTTCATTAGCACATAAAACTATGTTAAGAGTCTAGTTATTCACATACTAAGGGTGATTCTTTCCAATTGCTCCTTTGTTTCCATAGTGTCTCTCTTTCTCTAGATTCCACCCACAAATGCGACTACATTGAAATTGAAATTCTCTCATGATGTTGTCAGAATCAGAGTGAATTTAATAGCTTATGCACAGTCACAAATCAACCCAATTCCCTAGAGAGGATTGTAATCTCCAAAGAATGGAAAAGTGTGTGAAGTAAAAACAAAACAAAAAATTGTTAAATTTATTACCCATTTTTTCCTCCCACCCCAGTAGCATCACCCTTGAATCTTATAATACTTCATTGGCATATCAATATAATGATCACAATGTAATTTTTCACCTCCCATGCCTAACTCCATAGCCACCAATATATGATGTTTCATTGGCATATCAATATAATGATCACAATGTAATTTTTCACCTCCCATGCCCAACTCCATAGCCACCAATATATGATGCTTTCAATATAATGATCACAATGTAATTTTTCACCTCCCATGCCTAACTCCATAGCCACCAATATATGATGTTTCATTGGCATATCAATATAATGATCACAATGTAATTTTTCACCTCCCATGCCCAACTCCATAGCCACCAATATATGATGCTTTATTGGCATACCAATATAATGATCAAAATGTACTTGTTCACCTTCCATGCCCAATTCCATTATTGTCATCATAAATAAGAAATCCTCACAGGAACCTTATTTTCAGTTTCCTTCATATTGTCCTTTTGACTTTCCCAATATTCCATTTTCTCAAAAGATTAGCCTCTCACCTTTAACGGCACACTCAACCCCTAATCCCCTTCATGTGACATTCCCTTATTTAGGTTCATGCATGTGGTACTTTCATATTGTCCTTTTGACTTGCCCCACATTCCATTTTCTCAAAGGATTTCCCTCTCACCTTTAAGGGCACACTCAACCCCTAATCCCCTCCCTGTGACATTCCCTTATTTAACGGCATGCATGTGCTACTAACTTTAGCGTTGATACCATCTTCAATTTGCATGTTCTTCCCTTATTTAAATTCATGCATGCGCTACTAACTTTAGCGTTGATACCATCTTCAATTTGCATGTTGTTCCCTTATTTAACTTCATGCTTGATACCATCTTCAATTTGCATGTTCTTCCCTTATTTAAATTCATGCATGTGCTACTAACTTTAGCGTTGATACCATCTTCAATTTGCATGTTCTTCCCTTATTTAACTTCATGCATGTGCTACTAACTTTAGCGTTGATACCATCTTCAATTTGCATGTTGTTGAGGTTATGGAATTGGTGCTTCCCACTCTATTGACCTTCAACGTGTTTAATTCTCTCACCACATTTTGAGCTTCAATTTTCAATAAAGAGGAGAGGAATTCCATAATTCTTTTGTAAAGAGAGATTAATTTGAAATTAATTCCATAATTTTCTTATAAAGAGAGGTTAAAGAGAGGAATTCCATAATTTTCTAGTAAAAAGAGATTAATTTGAAATTAATTTTATAATTTTCTTTTAAAGATAAATTGAAAAAAGTCATAATATACATATTACATTAAAATATATAAGTAGCAAAAATTAATTAAGATCTATTTTACCATATAAAATAGAATAATGATTATGTAACCATATTTAAATTTAATTAATAAGCACACAAACTTACAATATAACAATATGTTTAATCATGGATATTTAGATATGCTTTTCCATAAATATTATTAAATTGTAAATAGACTTTGTTACAATACCATGAGCCAATACCATGGTTCATCAATACAACATGCCCAAAAACTCTTTCTCATTTGGCACTAAAAATATTTTATTTGAATTTATTTTTATAACATTTTTTATTAAATCTAAAAGAAAAAATATTATAATTACTATTTTAAATCAGCTTTTTGCGATCCATATTATGAATGTTGGGAAATTTTTAGGTAATAATCACATCAAGAGCATCTTGCCCCTATGACGAACCACACTAGATAGTTCTCTTGATGTGATTATTACCTAAAGATTTCCCAACATTCATTATAACTAGTACAACCACATTAAAAAATTTAATGTAGTTGATATAGTTGAAGGCTTCATAAATATAACAAAAAAAAATTATTACAACACAAAGAATGGCTTACCAATGCACACATTTACCTGATTAACCATGTATAAAAAGATTATGGGTCAAATTTAACTTGAGAAAAAAAAATGAATCTACACCTATCACATGAATATATATAAGATATAAATAGTAGCTATAAATTAAGACCCATTTCACCATATAAATTAAAATAATAATTTTTAGCCATGAATATTCACCACCATACTTACTATTAAGAACACTTTCACTCACTTTACCATTGATATTATTAACCATAATATACCATGGTTCATCAAAACCACATTCCCAAAATCTATCTCTCATTTCACAATCAAAATATTTTATAAATATATATATATATATATATATTTTTTTTAATTTGTTACATTTTGGGCCAAGAGACACTCTCGGTCCCTGAAAGGAAGAGTTGTTGTAATGTCATGTCCACTTATATTATGTTATCTAAATATTTTGACCTAGTAAAATTACATTAAAATAAATAAATAAATAAAATAAAATTTTAATTAAAACATTTGAACTCCTAAAATTTTAATTAAAACATTAGTAAAATAAAAATTTTACTAAAAAAATAAAATTAATAATTAAACAAGCCTAGATCCGCTCCCCTAGAGGGATACTTTTCTTCAAGTTTTACACTTAGAAAAAAGGTTTGCACCTTGAGATATTGTATAAGGTTTTCACCTTGATATATTTTATCCCTCTAGGTGCTTGATGGATTCAGAGTTAAGATGGATCTAGTGCAAACCTTTCTTCAAGTTTTACACTTAGAAAAAAGGTTTGCACCTTGAGATATTGTAACCCCTTGATGGATTTAAAGTTAAGATGGATCTAGTGCAAACCTTTCTTCAAGTTTTATACTTAGAAAAAAGGTTTGCACCTTGAGATATTGTAACCCTCTTGACGCTTGATAGATTCAGAGTTAAGATGGATCTAAGTTGGTTTTAAATATTACATGTCAATTAAACATAGAATGAATTGATGATCATGATGATGATTAACATCCACCATAGATCCACCATAGAGGCAAGTGAGGTATATCCGACCTTAAGAAAGAAAGAAAGAAATTGAGACTTTTTGATATTTTATTTCTATGATCAAATTTGAGGGAAAAAATAGTTCCTATATTACTATTTAATTATTTATTTTACTTTCAATTATTTTATTTTTATATAGAGTTGATGTAACATCAAGAGACAATATCTCCCTTATCTTAAGCGGGCTTAATAGTTTAGAGCATGTGTTTCCTCCTAAAAGATCATAGGTTCAAAACCAAAGAGTAAAATATATATGCCTTGGTAAACCTACCCATCAAATAACACTTGAAATCATATATTTCTTTTTAGCTAATAATATAAACTGGAAAAATGTAATTTTGAAAAAAATATGCATACCAAAAAGACTACACTTGATGAGTTCACTCATTTAATTTATTTATTTTTGTTGTTTTTTCTTTTTAACTCAGTTTATTTAATTTTTTAACTTAACTATGCTCTTTGTAATGATTATATAAAACTCAGTCTACATAAAATATCATTTTCGTGTTCTAACTAAATCCAAATTTTAACATTAAATTGTATGTGCAGTGATTGCTCCATGTTAGTCTCCATCATTGCTGACCTTCTTGTTCGTCTCTATTATTGATGATCTTACTGATAAAAGGTAATCATTCAATAGGTCGTATATCGTTTAAATGGAAATCATTCAAAAGGTTTTAAAAGTATATTGTTTAAATCATTGTGGTTTATGTTTAGTTGAGGTATCTTGATTGGTGATGGAGGTATGAGTAGTTTATTTGTTATAAACTTTGGAATTGTGTGGGATAACTAAAGTTCATAATTTGGTAATAAAGTGTTAAAATCATAAGTTTGATAATAATGCGTTGAAATCAGTTTGTACCTGGTTTTCAGTACACTGATTGATATATTTGATTGGAGTAAGCTAACCATTCGACAGAATGGCCTTCGGTTTTTGTGCCCCCGGCGACCAGCGAATCCCTCCAGCGAACTTGGCCCCACCCATCTCTGTGTCTTTGTCTCCGTCTCCGTCCCATGAAATGTTCCAGTCGAAGGAGCCCGTTTAGGAGCCATGGGCCGTTACCATTTCCTCCTACCCACCTACGCACAGGAGTGCCCATGAATGAAAATTTCTCGCGCCCACTGTGAACAGGTTGGTGAAAACCAATCGAAATAAGACGGGGGAGAGGCGTGGAATGATCGTGTCATCGAGCCGAACATCTCCTTAACCAATGTGTCGATTGAATACGAAAGAATGGTAGCCATCGCTGGAGTGCTACTAAAAAGGGAGAGTCTCTGGACGGCTACTGAAAACCGGTTTGGTCTGTTTTTTAATTCGATGTCTATGTATTTTTAAGTGAGAATCCCCATTGCGCCCACTCCACCGTTGCGGCAACTCGCTTAAACAGATACTCACGGGACCACTACTGAAAACTGGTTTGTTTCTATTTTGTTTACTGAATTTCTGTTTTTTAATTTGATGTCTGAGTATTTTTAAGTGAGAATCCCCTTTGCGCCCACTCCACTGTTGCGGCAACTCACTTAAAAATGGTGAAGCAAGTGAAATGGGAATCAATAATTGCCCTTTCGGTGCAAAACCCTACAGAAAATCTCATCTTCTCTAGGTCGAATTTAGATTGGTCTCTTGTACAAGGAAAACACATGGACTCCTTAGATCATATTGCAAAAATTCCTTCAACTAGAATTGGATACTTTATTAAAGGAGAGGAAATGAACCCAAATTCTCGATGTTCTTTCACTCGGGTACAAAGCAAACGCCCAGACTCAAGGCCTACTACTTCCTTGGTATATGAAGTGTAAGTTTGAATTACAAATCCTATTTATATATGTTGGTATGAATAGTGCTCAAACAGTTTTCATGGAATCATATGTATTGAGTTTCCAAAAAATTTTATGCAGTTATACTTGTTCATATGGCCCCAATGACAGAAGGGGACAAGATGAAGTGAAGCGAAAATACTCATTTGTGCAAAAGAGGGGATGCCAATGCCATTTCATTGTAAAAATTATGGTTCAAATCCCTGAGGTTGCGATAATAACATATAACATGTATGAGCATGTAGATAGCCAAGGATTACCTTTTCATGGCCAACATGACACCTCGGGTTTTGCTAGGGTGCTGCATCAACCAAAGTTATCAAGGGACATGGTTTCCTATGTAGAGAGTTGTTTCTTTTTGGATGTGCCAGTTGACTCTGTTTGCAAAATGCATGTTAAAAAATATATTGACATGGATGTTGCAACTCGAGATAGGGATTTCTTTTTGTGTAGAAAAGATTTGTTAACATATATAATCGTCTAATGAAAGGAAATTATCAGTTGCATAATAAGGATGAGATGAGTGTGAACCTTTGGTATAGGAAATTTACGAAAATGATTTTTTCTTTTATCAAAAGCCCAATGATGGAGATGTCCCTTTTATAATTGGAATTCAGATGAAGTGGATGTTGGAGACCATGGTGAAGCTATCGAATAATATCCTAATAGCCATGGATTCGACATTCAGCACAAATAAGTATGGGGTGAGTGTATTAAGAATGATTGATCTAGTACAATAACTTGATTAATAATGATTGATGATCTGAAGTTTATGATCTATGTATTTTGAATGTGATAGTATCAATTGTACACACTCGTCGTGTTTGATCACCAACAAAGTGGGGTTCTAGTTGCATGGGTGGTGGCATCACGTAATACATCACAAGACATTTCGCTATGGTTAGCCCAGCTCATGCATAGGTGTCACCAAGTTGATCATAGTTGGAAAGTTAATGCTTTCATGGTTGATGATGCATTGGCTGAAATTGGTGCTTTAAGGTAACTTCAATATTCTTATTTTACAGTAAAACTTGTATTTATTACAAAAATAACATGCTTGAAATGAATTGAATGTGGAAGGAGAATCACAAGGTGCAATGTTATCTTGTGTGTTTGGCACGTACGTCGAACATGGCTAAAAAATGTGAATCGATTGGCCAGTAATCCAAAAATAGCAAAAGAAATGTTTAATGATTTGGGTTTAATTATGAATTATTATTCCAATTTTGAAGTCAACACAGCAATTAATGCTTTCTTCATCAAATTTTCTATTCAGGAAAAGTTCCTATAGACTATTTCCACAAGAATTGGGTTGCTGGTGACAAGATTTGTAAGTTTAAAAACTCTTAAGTTACATTTCTCTTTTTGGTTTGAAATATGGATGAAATATCTTCATTAACTCAAATTTTATGCAATTAGGGATGTGGCTCAAAGGTTGTCGAGATTTTCCCCATGAAAATCAGGAGACAAATAATGTTATGGAATCATATCACTGTTACCTAAAGACAAAATTTCTGTATGATAGAAGAAAGAAATGTTCTTGTAGGATGGATTGGTTGGTATATGTTCTTCTAAAAAATGTTGAACCATGTTATCGGTTTAAGGAAATTCTTAAAAAGAAAGGATTTTTAAATAATTACAAGAAAGAGAAACATTTGGAATCATCAATGCAAAAAGAAAAAGGAATACCAGATATTGATTGCAGCCCTCATTCGCAAATGTCTAATGCTTTTTGGGTGAGGATTCAATCTAAAGTTAATAAGAAATATCTTGTCACCTGTCATCGTACAAATTTCATAACTTGTGATTGCCCATGGTATATTCGTGGCAACATATGCAAGCATGCCATAAAGGTTGGTTGGTTGTGTTCTGGTTCAATGGCTTCAAACCAATTACAAAATCATCAAAGCACAACTGAGTCATATAATGACCCTCCTAAGATAAATATAGAGGCAGTATCCAATATTCTTGAAGATTCAAACACAACTGCCATGGATAGTCGCAATGTTGATGTAAATGTTGAAGAAATTGAGATGGCCAAGGAGGAGTTATTTGGCTACTTGGACCTGGTTCGAAAGAGTCCTCCTACTACTTTGAACAAGATTGAATAGTTGATTGCTTCAGTTAAAAAGTTGTTGGATGACGCCAACAATCTTCATATTATGGATTATGAATTCAAGTGTGGATTGGGTGCTTTTGAGTTGTCTTTGAAGAGGAAGAAGAGTTTCCTAAGCCCCAAAAAGAGAAGAAAAACAAGGCAACACAGTGCAAGATTTGAAATTGACCTGAATATCCCGGCAGGTGAAGATGAATCATTTCAGTTTAAAGAACTCAATAAGCGAGGTCTCCCCCATGCCAACAATGAATGTTTTTGCAGGTTTCTTGTGCACGATTTTGTTTTCAATTTGATATTAATATTTATTCTTGTATTAGTTGTATTTGATGTATTAATGTTTTGTTGACTATGTCCATGTATGTTTGATAGGTGGTGAGGATATGGTTGGAGATTTCTCTAATTTAATGGAATTTTCATTTAAGGTGATTAAATAACTACATGCATTTACACTCATTCTTTTAATACATTGATTGTTTTGTAAGTCATGGGAGATAGCTTTCAAGTGGTTTTGCATACTTGCATAGTTGCATATATTAGTGTGCAAACAATAATCTGATATATAAATTCTTATAAAAACAATGGAATATAATAAAATTATTAGAGGAACTGCAATGAAATTGTAACTAAACATGTCAGACACAATTTTACCAGTTCTTTATAACTAACAAAACAAACTGGAGAGTTATATATTACAACATCAAATATAATGTCTTTACTGTCTATGATTTGTAGCAACGGTGAGCCAGTGTTGTAGCAACGGTGATCCAATGTTGCAGCAACTCTGACCCAGTGTTGCAGCAACTCTGACCCAGTGTGTCAGCAACTGTGAGCCAGTTTTCATAGTTGCATATATTGGTGTGCAAACAATAATCTTATATATAAATTCGAATAAAAATAATGAAAATGTAACAAAATTATTAGACGAAATGCAATGAAATTGTAACTAAACATGTCAAACACAATTTTACCAGTTTTTTACAACTAACAAAAAAATTGGAGAGTTATATATTAAAACATCAAATATAATGCCTTTATTGTCTATGAGTTGCAGCAACGGTGAGCCAGTGTTGCAGCAACAGTGAGCCAGTGTTACAGCAACGGTGAGCCAGTGTTGCAGCAACTTTGACCCAGTGTTGCAGCAACGGTGAGCCAGTGTTGCAGTAACTTTGACCCAGTGTTGCAGCAACGGTGACCCAGTGTATCAGCAACTGTGAGCCAGTTTGCATAGTTTCATATATTGGTGTGCAAACAATAGCCTGATATATAAATTCGAATAATCTGATGCAGGAGCATTAGGCTCAGAAATATCTTTGTATTTTAATAGACTTAGGGGTTTTGTGGTTTCAAGGGAGTTGGTTTCTTATGTGATGTTTTGAGTGATTTTAATGAGAATTAATTAAATATTGTGAGGAATTTTTTAAATGTTCTCGAATGTTGGAGAACATGAGATAATTAGGCTAGTCGAGAACTCACAGGGATTAAGAGATTTAGGAATTAATTATAAATCCTAAATTAGAATTGGTTCATGATTTTAGGATGAAATAGGATCCTTAAGGATTAGTTGAGTTGAGTGAGGACTTAGAGGATATTTAGGATTTTCTTGAGAAGATGGAGGAACTGAAACCAAAAATAGTTTCAGAACCTTTTGTATAAATTGTAAGCCTCAAAGGCATTAAAATTAGTAAATAGGTAGAGAGAAATTCAGGATTTAGATAGCTAGGAGTTGTGTTTGTAAGCCTACAGGTAATTTAGAGAAAAGGCCACTGATACAGAAGATCAGGCCAGAGGAAGAATTCCTATGTAAATATTGGTTTTAATACAGAAAACTCAATTTCTAAGTTTGTGTTTTGAGTGTATATTGTGTGCAAGGGAAATTGACAGGAACAAGGGAAATTTTGTCATTTTATATTCAAGCTACATTTTTAAGAGATTGTGTGGTTTGAGGGTGAATATTCATTTATTGAATTCTGTGTGATTTGTAAATATTGAGAAAATTAGCATCGATCACAGAATGCATCGATGCCATTAAAGAAATTGCTTGGACTTCTAAATTGAGGTACAAAATTTGCCTGGATGTATTTTGCAATTGGAGTTGACATCATAAAAAGCATTTCAAGGAGAAATTACACATTCTATTGTGTAATAAATAGTGAAGTAAGTATTTGATGAAAAACACTAAGGTCCAAAGTGTGATGAGTTTAAGGTATTAATGTTTTGCGGATAGCCATTTAGGGCTTTGTTGCAATTGCAAACGATGGAGATAGAACTATTGCCAAGTGACGTATGAGACAATAATGAACATTAATTCTGAGATTATTTACTGACAAAGGAGGTTGAATTCAATCAAATTCAGAGTTTCTATCTGAAAGAACCAATGGAATGGAATCCATTCTCTACAAATATCAGTGATCTAAGCTTGTGCAAGGAATCGTGGATAGAATACAAATAACACGAATCGGAGTGGCGCAGAGGAAGGCAAACGGTTTTTGCAAAACAACAAATGGTTTTCACGTGGGTGCAACCTGGCAAGTGGTAATTTCCTGTGTGAACGTGATAGTGGTTGTGGGATGACACGTGGTGCCTCAATACCACCCATTTTGCGTGAAAAATAATCATTAAATATCGGGCTTATTTGGATGCGAAATCCGTTGGATTATGCATGTTCAGATTGAAGTGTTGCGACTGTCGTTGGATGAAGGAAACATTGAGTTGGAGCATGATGAAGTGCAAGCCGTCAGATTTGATAAATGATGGATAGTGAATAGGTAAGTTGGATATGTTGTAGGCCCGAAAATATATTAATGTTTATCGACATTCGTGATCAGCGAATATTATTGGTGAATGCATATAATTATGGTATAAAGGTAAATTGGTAAATGTGGGCCCGGAAGTTTATATGGTTATTTGTTGGCATCTTTGGTAATTTTAACCAAAGTCGAACTTTTGAATCAAATGAAATGTTAAGCATGGGCTCGAATATATGATGGTTGAAAATGGGTATTTAACCAAGGTTAAATATATTGATTCAAATTTCATGAATGGGTTTTGGTATATGGTTTATAACCATAGGATATAAAAAAAAGAAACAACTTCCGCTTATGAGATTACCCTGTATGAGATTTATTGGGGTTTTAATTTGAAAAGCATTTTATATGTGTAGATGTGGGTTACATGTAGCCAAGGCTGCGTCAACCAGTGTTGTAGCAACTCTGACCCAGTGTTGCAGCAACGGTGACCCAGTGTGTCAGCAACTGTGAGCCAGTTTGCATAGTTGCATATATTGGTGTGCAAACAATAATCTGATATATAAATTCGAATAAAAATAATGAAAATGTAATAAAATTATTAGAGGAACTGCAATGAAATTGTAACTAAACATGTCAAACACAATTTTACCAGTTTTTTATAACTAAAAAAACAATCTGGAGAGTTATATATTACAACATCAAATATAATGCCTTTATTGTCTATGAGTTGCAGCAACGGTGAGTCAGTGTTGCAGCAACTCTGACTCAGTGTTGCAGCAACGGTGACCCTGTGTGTCAGCAACTGTGAGCCAGTTTGCATAGTTGCATACATTGGTGTGCAAATAATAATCTAATATATAAATTTGAATAAAAACAATGGAAATGTAACAAAATTATTAGAGGAACTGCAATGAAATTGTAACTAAACATGTAAAACACAATTTTACCAGTTTTTTATAACTAACAAAACAAAATGGAGAGTTATATATTAGAATATCAAATATAATGCCTTTACTGTCTATGAGTTGCAGCAACGGTGAGCTAGTGTTGCAGCAACTCTGACCCAGTGTTGCAGCAACGGTGAGCCAGTGTGTCAGCAACTGTGAGCCAGTGTGTCAGCAACGATGACCCAGTGTGTCAACAACAATGACCCAGTCTGTCAATATGAATCTGTGAATGAAGGGGGACATTCATGAAGATTGCTGATACAATAATCACTATTTCCTGGTTCATCGGGACGAAGATACCCTCCTGTCTCCATATTTACATTCCAGCAATCAAAGTCGTATTTTTTTTTCAGTGTATATTTCTTTTTATATACCCTTGTTGGAAGCCAGATCATTGGATACCGAAATCTAAGACCTATCCATTGATTCCCACACTGTCCCATAGCAATAATATACTGAGAAACCCTTGTTAAGGTTGTCTTTAAGTTGAGGTAGTTAAATGGATCTTTATTTTGGGGTTCTTTTCCCATGATATCCCACCTTGCTTTACATCCTCCCTATGCCTTAGTTTCCAATAATTGAATCTGGTGTGCACAATATGCAATGGTCATCTCCCTGTTCTCGGAGATAACCTCTACTACTTTTCGAGAGTTGATGTATTTTTAATGTTCTTTTATCACCTCCACAGGTTTGGGATGTTCTCATCTAACCCACAGAAGGCTCTCGAAATTACGCAAATAAATGTTCAAATCATCCAACCAACTAGCCTGATTTCTCAAATACGATACAAATGCCCTCAATTGGACATCCCCTGTAACATAGTTGGGATTCCATTTTGTATTATAAGGTACCAAAAAATTATGTTGGTACAGTTCACAGAGAAATTCTTTCTCTTGATTAAAAATTGACATATATGCCTCCTCGAAACAATAACTGCTTTCAACCCAAAGAGGGATATTTTGGATGATAGCATTATTTTTAAATATCATGAATTTTTTAGTCAAGCACACGTTGTAATTGGTTGAAGGAGCCCTGTAAGTGAGCACACCATCCATTAGTTGTCCGAGTTCTTGCTTATCCTTCTCTAACTTGGTCACTCTCCTTTCCAACTTAGCCACTGTTTTTTTATGTCTTCGTAAAACTTTTTTTTGATATTCTTCTTCAAATATCTTGGCAAGGTCAGGAAGTGATTTGTTGTGCACACTGTAAGGTTCCTCATCTTCGTTTTTCTCACCAATGTCTTTGGTCAGTTTGATCTCTGGTTCCTGATCCTATGTTAGTTTCAGTTCTGGTTATTGTTCCTCTGTGTCTATACCCATTTCTTTTGTATCTTTGATATGTAATTCTTGTTCCTCTGTATGGCCAGCTGTGATTTTGGTATGGGACTCTGTAACTTCAATGTCATCAGTCTGTTTTTTTCCAAGGGGTATATCTTGTTGGACCCTAGGAGAAGGAATACCTCTGTCATCAATGGGTATGGACTCTGCAACTTCAATGTCATCAGTCTATTTTTTTCCAAGGGGTATATCTTGTTGGACCCTGGGAGAAGGAATACCTATGTCATCAGTGGGTATGGACTCTACAAATTGGGCCAAGCTATCTAATCTATCAAAAGTTTCTTTTTTTCTGAGCTCATATGTTAGTGTCTTAAATTTGATCTGTAGTAGTCTATTTTTCATCTGGAGAGTCCTATTCTTCCTTAACAATGAAATATACAGAGGAAGATGTTTACAAGTACTTACTTTTGCAATGTGCTTCTTTCTCAATTCTGGTGATTCAGTTGGTTGGTCCTCCTGATCATTCCCAAACAATTCTGGTTGTGTAGTTGATTGATCCTCCTGATCATCACCATACAATTTTGGTTGTGCAGTTGGTTGGTACTCCTGATCATCCCCAAAAAATTTGGGTTGTGCAATTGGTTGGCCCAGCACTTTTTCCCTACACAATTGCTGGTACTCCTCTTCATCCGCATACAACATTTGGATTGAGATAAGGCCATCTGAGTGGTACCATTCGCTTAGTCCCGCTATGTATTCATAGTCAGAATCAAGAGAGGGAAGCTTATCAACTTGTTCTTTTGTGTCAGCAAGCTGGCCTAATCCTTCTTCCATGCATCCTTGTTTTGTAACAACAGAAAGGGTTTGAGGAACTGGAGCATAACGACCTCTTTCCCCTGTTCTTCTGGGCTTTTGGCATTGCTGTTGGGTGTTTCCTATATCCTTTCAATCTTCTGGTCCTAGGTTTATTCCCAATATTTGTACTTCATCATCATCATCTTGGCCATCTCCTTTATGTGCAGCTTTAGCAGCAAAAACCCTAGAAACCCTCCTAGTTTGAACACATGGTGGCTCATTTGCCATATGGAAAGGTTATGTGGGAATTTCTGCAGGTGGGACGTGATGGGGCAGAGTTGCCACTAAGGGGTCATGGGGTGGAGTTGCTGCTGAGGGGTCATGGAGTGGAGTTGCCGTTGTGGAGTCATGGGGTGGATTTTCCACTGAGACAGCATGGGTGGAGTTGTTGCTGAGAGGGCATGGCGCGGAGTTGCAACTGGGGGGTCATGGGGCGGAGTTGTAGGTTGGAGGTCATGGGGTGGAGTCGCAGCTTCAACATGCAATGGCCTTCCAACTACTTCATCCCAAGTTCTCCCTTCCTTTTGCAGCGCAGCAACCACCAAAATTTTAACAAGGCATTGGTGGGAAAGGATTTCGAGTGGCTGCTTTGATTTCTGCACACCTCAGGCCATTTGGTCTAGGGTTTTTGCAAGAAAGAAAGGCATGTTAAGAAACCTTCCATGACGCATGTGGTATAATAAGTGGAGGTGCTCATAATAAATAGCCACATACCTTCCTTCACAAGTGAAAAATATCTGGACAAGGAATGCCACATCTCACCAGGGTTCTAGTAATGACTTCCTCTCATATATAGAGCCACTCTTGATCAGTCGTTCACCTACCTCAAGGAAATTCCTCACAATATCAGGTTGGGGTTTTCGGGGTGTAAACCACTTTTCTCTCGTCTGGAGTAACCCTGGCACTTCAACGATCGCCTCTTCTGTCGCATGCACCACTATCCCTGCTACCTCTGATCTACCCTCCCTATAATTCATGGCGAATTCTAGGGCTATGTCATTGTCATGCCCCTGACACCTGCAAATATAATCTATCCAGCTAGATTGTTCAAATATTTGTTTAACGGGTGGATATGCGTCTAAAAATTCTTCGGCACTTTCATAGCGTACTCTTGCACCTCCCATCTCTAGCCAGAGTTCAGAGCGGCTCTGGTTATGTTAGCTATTTGCAAGAAATCGAATGTGAGACAATGGCGCAATGGAAGAGTTAGGGTAATGGGTACAGTAATAAATTAATAATGGGGATGGGTTATTTATGGTGGTGCCCGTATGCAAACACGTGTTGCCGCAAGGGGTCGAGAAATAGATATTCAAGCTTTTTAAAACATACCTTGGAAATAGGAGATTGAAACTACTTTAATTTTAAAAAATTAAAATTGCAATATATAAATATGTATCAATATGCTTGGTAAGATGTGAAAATAAAGAGTTCATGTTGTAACAGTGCATTCGATTATGAAATTTTTGACCTATCTACCAACACCACATGTGCATTTTTTCATAATCAAAATATTGGCTTTTTATCAAAACTTTAGGCAAAGTTTATATGAGATTCTCAAGACAACAAACCTTCAATATTGAGATCAATAGTCTCTGTATGGCTCGATTTCATATAAACATGTTATGATGGGGATGAATGTTCCCCTTTACATCTCCATGTGAAGCTAACTTTTCAATTCATTCAAATCATAAAATCATATATACCTAAATTCTTTTCAAAGCATATCCCCTGGCATTATTCACTTGCATTGGTACCTGTGTGGGTTCTATTCTCAGTACATAGCAATGTTAAAGAGTTGGGTTTTCAAGATAACTTCATTGATTTGCAAGTTCTTCATATTATTTTTTCTATTTGCAGGATAAGATGTTGTTGCTGTCATGGATGTCAAAACATGCTTCAGTTCAAAACACTTGGCCTTGTGGCTATAGATTTTGATGATGGAGAAATTCACAACAATTGGATGATTGGTTTGGGTATTTATAGATTTCTATCCCTTAAATGAGGTTGGATCTATGGATTGCAAAAGTCCAAGATGTCACATTTTCTTGCATTTAACCATGTATGTATAAAGGACAAATAATGATTGATATATAAGCTATCTTGGTTGGCTTGTAACCAAGGGTATCTCACATAATTTCTTAATGAAGTTCATAATTTTACATAAGAATTAGAGCTCATTATAGTAAAAAAAGAGGCTTGTATAAATTATGGGACCATGTGCTGCTCATGGATAATGAATTTTTCAATGTTCATAGAAGTTGGAATTATGAAGGTGTATTGGAATTTGACTTCCAGAATAAAAGGCATAATAAAGGCATCCATCACATAATCTAATGACATATAAAAGGTTTTAAAACAATTGAAAAAGGATGCACAATATCCTTCCCAATGACATCGAGCAGTGTCAAAGTAAACCTATCCTTCAAATGTGAAACTATCATTCACATGTTTATTTCTTTCAACAAACTGCGATGCTTTAGTCCTATAAAAATTACATAAACATGTTATAACATGACCATGTTAAATGGTGAACTATGCCAAATAATGTCATTCAAAGTATATCAATTCTACCAGGTTGGCAAAATAATGTTTTTAAGTTATGAAACTATAGGATTTTTTTTCCTCAATGACACCCTACAAAAAGACTTTTGGGTAGTATTGATATATGATTTTAAAATTGTTGATGAGGTTTGTTATAGCCTCAAGGCAGCTTCTTATGAGATATATTCATCCTTGGTATGAGATATAGTTTTAACTAAAAATAGTCATCCTTGGTATGAGATATAGTTTTAATTAACAATAGTAACTCACTTCTACTTGTATGGAAATCAATATGACATTTACTTTTCAAAAGATAAATTTAAATCTATGTTTATTTTTATTTTAAAAAAAATTGATTTTAAAATTGTTGATGAGGTTTATTATAGTCTCAAGGCAGCTTCTTATGAGATATATTCATCCTTGGTATGAGATATAGTTTTAACTAAAAATATTCATCCTTGGTATGAGATATAGCTTTAATTAAAAATAGTAAGTCACTTATACTTGTATGGAAATCAATATGACATTTATTTTTCAAAAGATAAATTTCAAATGTGATTCTATTTACATAATCATTGAGAAGTATAATGTTAACATATTAATTTGATAAGAATTTGTTGCACTTCATAAATCTTGCATTTAGAGTTATATAATTATGAGCACCACCTAAAACTTATTAAATGACATACAATCCCAAATTAATTTTACTATATATAAACTGAAAAGAAATTAAACAATTATTTTCATAAATACAGAAAATAAAAGCATCCATCACATAATCTAATGACATAACTAAACTGTATTAAAAATGTAATTTCATTAATAGTATTACTGAAAAATACATTTTCTACATACATGTGTTGATATATAAGACCAAAAAATAGTGAGGCCATCTATAAAAAACAACTCATACAAAAATGATGGAGATCAGGTTGCTCCAATCTATCTCAAAAAAGATGAACACAATAATATTACCCTACCTCCCGCCGCGCCCCCCACGCCCCCCCAATAATAACTCCAATCCCAATCAAAGCAACAATCCATTCATTAATAGACAATCTATAACGATGCCTATCAATAATAATTGGAGCACATGTTGGCTCCACAAATCTACCACATCCATGTCCTTTGGATGCTGCTTCAGAAAGTATTGAATCATACACCCTTTGGACATCAGATTGGTACATAATCTCAAAACCGTGGAATTGTGCAGCAATGGATTTTGCTTGCTGGTGTAGAGGCTTTAGGTTAGGTCTTATAACTTGGAAGGTGCCATTCATCTGGTTGATGATTAGCTTGGAGTTAGTGTAAGTAACAATGTCACTTGCACCATAACTCCGTGCAGTTGTGAGGCCCTCTATTAATGCATGATAGTATGCCTCGTTGTTTTTTGTAATCCCAGGTATTTGTCTACTATTTTGATAGACTTGGCTCAGGGCTTCATTATGAAGCATGAACCTTGTCTGTGCATTCCTTGGGTTTGGATGGCACCATATTTGAATAACTAGGACCCATTTTGCAACCATCTGCAAAACAAGAAAATAATTTAATTAAATATCGTTAATACAGTTGCGGCAACTCGCTGTTGCCACCACTTCCCAAAATTAAAATTTAAAATGGCGGCAATACACTGTTACATTGGTGGCAACTTGTTGTTGCAGCGACTGCAACAACGAGTTGTTGCCACTGCTAAAAATTTAAATTTACAGTTGCGGCAACACACAGAGAGCGGCAACTCGTTGTTGCAGTAGCGTTAATAGCGAGTTGCCACCACTGTAACCGTGTGTTGCTGCCATTGTGAATTTAAATTTTGAGTAGTGGCAGCGACACGTTGTTCCAGCAGTGGCAACAACGTGTTGCCGCCACTGCTCAAAATTTAAATTTACAGTGGTGGCAACACAGAGAGCGGCAACTCACTGTTGCAGTAGCGGCAACAGCGAGTTGCCGCCACTATAATTGTGTGTTGCCACCACTATAAATTTAAATTTACAGTGGCGGCAACTCATTGTTGCCGCTACTGCAACAGTGAGCAAATTAAACAATAGAACATTAATACATCGATACAGAGTTTGAAGTTGAAATACAGAGCAAGCGATACAGAGCTGAAACTATAAAAAACAGGGATATGAGGTCCAACAAGATATACCCCTTGCAGAGGTAGCGGCAACAGCAAGAAAATTAAACAACAGAACATTAATACAGCGATATAGAGTTTGAAGTTGAAATACAAAGAAAACGAACTTACAATTTCCAAACAGAGCTCTACTGCGTTGCTCTGCTCTGCTGCGTTGCTCTGCTGCTCGGCTTTGCTGCGGAGTGCTCTGCTTTGCTGTGGAGTGCTCTGCTCTGCTTTGCTGCTCGACAGAAGCACTCAACAGAATGGACCAATAGAATAACCAAGCTGCTCATTTGACTAAATGAATACGTACCGGTCATAATTTGAAATAGAACTTGTGTAGCAACAGCGAGAGGGGAGGTTGGTGGCAGCCATAACTCCGACTGGTTCGCTTGAGCTAAAATTTGAATTACGTCCCTTCATGGCTGAAACTGGTTGCGGTTCTGCAGATAGCTCATGTGCAAAACGTTGATGCATTAGCCGTTACAGGAACAGAAGACTGCCAAATGGGTTAACGTTAATGTTAACGTTGTGAGGATGGAGACAGGGAGAGCGTGGAGCCCGTGAAGGCTGGAGGGATTCACCTGATAACTACAACGGTGGTCGGGGGCGCATAGCCCGAGGCCATTTCGTCAAATGGTTAGCCCACTCCTATTTGATTTCGAAAAATACTGACAAACACTTTAAAATAAATAATAAATAATCGTTTGGTTGTCATGTTCACCGAATCTCTAACGTATCAATTTTGATATAACTTTCCGATTGCATTTACTCTCATTATAAAATGTTCAAATCTCATTAATACACAAACCTCTCCTTAATAAACATACCAAAGACGTGGCCTCTATATCACATGGGTTGTTGAAGCACCGTTGACATTAATATTACTATCCGCCGTGTCACAAAACATGTTTTTGTTCTGTTTTTGGAAATTATTGATAATAAATTGGAAAATAAACATAAATAAATCATTGATGTTTTCACAAGAAAATTTAAAGAGCAGAATTCAACTACCAAAACATCTGGAAGTTTTTTTGCGAAGCCTCATATATTGAATTTCTTATTATTTTATTGAGAAAATATATTAGAGTGCATTAGAGATTCCAAATAATACAAATATATTGTATTGGTGTGTCCCATCGAGAATATATATAAACACGGTGACTCTGTTCTTGCTTCCCTCAAATATATCCATGCATGGTTTTATTGGATGCAGTTTCCCATTTTCTATGGACATCTTATTTAGTATTTCCTTACGCATAACAAAGTCTCCTTATGTATGAAATATTCAGAGATTTAGAATCGAAACACCCTGTGTGAATTTGAGTTGGGCGAAGATATTGTATGCTTGCTCTGTTGGATGAAAAAAATCCCAGAATGTGTTTTTCGATGCATCCGGGCAGAGTGGGGTCGTGGGGTTGCACAATATAGCACATGTCTCCAGCAAACCCATTCTGCGGCAACCTTTGCTCACTTCTTCAAAGCCTACCAAACATTCATTTATAAACAGTTAGCAAGCTCGGAGCACATATGGGCCTGAATCTTATCGCTGGGATCATGCTGGAAGGTATCAGAAAGAGAGAGAATATTACCATACTTACTATTATTCTTTATAATTTCAAGTAATTTATCATATATGTTAATATAATCCATTTTAAGACAGGAAGTGTTGGCTTCAAAGTCTTTAGCAAAGTTGAGGTTTTTTGTGTAAAGGAAGTGTTGGTTTCAAAGTCTCTAGCAAAGTTGAGTTTTTTTTGTATAAAATTATTAGAGCACAAATATGGATTTAGTTGCAGAATAACTACACAAACTTGCCAAGTTGAAAAAGAAAAAAATTAGAATTGAGAATGAAATTGATTCATCAATATTAGTTTGAGAATCAATATATAAAGCAGCTAATTTAAGCTTAGTTGTACATGCAATAACTATGAATAATTAAAGCTAATTGAAGCTAAGCATGTTAATGTGCACATGCACCACATGCAAGCACTAGAGTTAACTAGCTAAAGCCAAGTGAACACTACATGTAAGCACTGCACCACATGCAAGCACTAGAGTTAACTAACTAAAGCCAAGTGCACACTACATGTAAGCACTGGAGTTAACTAGCTAAAGGCAAGTGTTAACTAGCTAAAGATAAGTGCACATAGCATACAATAACTAGAGTTGAATTAAAGCTAATATAGGCTAACTATGTGCATGTACACCAACACCTCCCATTAAGCATAACTTAGGTGAGTGTGATGCAAAATGAATGAGTCCGGACAACACGGCCATTTTAGGTACCCATATACAATGCATGAGAAGAGGAAAGAGGGAAAACCCAGTGGGAATAAACCCCCTCTCAAAATATAATGCAAAAAGTAGAGAAAAGACAATTTCTAGGTAGTTGTGTCCTTCACCCTGAGACTATCTCTCAGAAATCAAAACTTCTGCTCAGTGAAAGTCTTGATGAAGATATCAGCAATCTGCTCGGAACTCGGACAATACTGAAGATCGATGATCTCATCATGGATCTAGAGGAATAAGCTTCATTTTTTGAGGTAGAGGTATCAACTCCCATGTTTGGATCTAGGATTGAATTTTCTTATATATGGTTGCATGCTAATATGGATTCTCTCCAACTTTGTCATGTATTTGATGATCATATTTATGTACCCTATATGCATGCATGGGAATGATTGTCTCTAGTGATGCATGCATGTGCATGTGTGGCTTTAGAGATGTCTTTTTGGATGCATGCATAAGCATACATGGTGTTATAAATTCCTCCTTAGATGCATGCATGGGCATGCATGGCTCTGCCACTGAGAGTGCATCTGGGGCATCATTAAATTGAGACCTTGTCAGATCTCCATCATCAACATCATCAATAGTAGAGGAATCAAAGTCCTCATCCATGTTTTTTAAAGCATTGTCTTCATCACTAGTAGTGGAAGATATTTCCTCATGTGTGATGTCTTCGTTATTGAACAAAATAAAATTATCATTTGCAACAGGTTCGTTAAAAATAGAAGAATCAGAGTCTTCTTGTTCAACATTGTCTTGAGAATAGTTTTCCACATTATTAGAGTCTTCACCACTTTCATGACTGCTATAATAACTCGATCTCTTTGCCTCTGAATGGTGTTCTTCTAGATCATTTTCATCACCATATAATCCTTTCAATGTAGTCCAAATTTCATGTGGTGATTCAATTTATCTGATCTCATAAAGAAAATCACGAGACACAGATAAACACAATCTTCCATAAGCCATGTCAGATTTGTTAAGTCAATCTGACTTCTCATCCTCTCACATTGGTTATGTCTCAATTCCCATGACTATTTGTTACAAGCCTTTGCTCCTAAGATGAAGCAAAATCATTGGCTTCCATTCATATTAATTGTATGGAGTCTGAAGAGTGGAAGTTGGGAATTCCATTCTTTCACTTTTTGGTTGTAGCAACAATTGCGAAAATTCTTTAATATTCTGATCCGCAAATCAAATTTCCGAATAATTTCCAATTCTTTGATTTTTAAACCTGCAAAATATTGTTCATGCACCTTCTCCAAACCCCTGTAGCTCTGATACCATGTAAAATTATTAGAGCACAAATATGGATCTATTTGAAGAAAAATTGCACAAACTTGTCAAGTTGAAAAAGAAAAAAAAATAGAATTGAGAATGAAATTGATTCATCAATATTAGTTTGAGAATCAATATATAAAGCAACTAAGTTAAGCTTAGTTGTACATGCAATAATTATGAATAATTAAAGCCAATTGAAGCTAAGCGTGCTTTATGTTCTGTTAATGTACACATGTACCACATGCAAGCACTAGAGTTAACTAACTAAAGCCAACTACACACCACATGTAAGCACTCGAGTGAACTAGCTAAAAACAAGTGCACATCACATGTAAGCACTTGAGTTAACTAGCTAAAGACAAGTACATCACATGCAATAACCAGAGTTGAACTAAAGCTAATTAAAGCTAACTATGTGCATGTACACCAATGCTTTGATTAAATGGGATAGAAAAATCATTAAATTCATCAACACATGCATTACCAACCAACTTGTGGAGAGTAATTTGTGAAGGAAAACATCCAAATGAGGAATCCCTATGACAACAAATAGGTGGCAGGTACCTTGTAAATATTTTGTCACAAAATCATTTGGTATCATAGCACAAAGTTCTCATCAATAATTACTCATTTTTATTATAATAAAAATAATAATAATTTATTGGCAATAAGTCATTCATAATTATTTATTAATTAAATTATTTTTTAGCGGGTTTCGCATCTCTTCCGCAGGGTTCGATAGCATCTCTTCCGCAGTATGGCTCCCAGCTTCGCAAAGATAATTGTTGGCCTAGTTTCGTCTGCCTCTGAGAGTCAACCTCCTACCCATATTGTCAGTGAAGCCCCAGCTCCCATTGTTCAGGTGGTCAAGGCCTCACTGGATGAGGCCTTGAAGTTTTCTGAAAGTGACTTAATCTGTTGGTTTAATGGCTTTTGGCTGCGGCTGACAGCTCTCCACAGTTGGATCTCAAAGGTATGGAAGCCTCTCATTTCTGTTGAAATTAATATCTACCCTTGTGCTAAGGGTTTCTTTATAGTAAACTTTGAAAACTCTGAAAGCAGACAATGCATTTTAGGTTCTAGCCCTTTTTTTTGGGAAAAATCGGGCCTATTCATGAAGCCATGGAACCCATCATTCGATCCCTCAATAATAGTCATAACCTCAGCACCAGCTTGGGTCAGATTGCCAAACCTACCTTTGCATCTCTGGAATCTCTCCTCGCTAAAAGACATTGGAAATGCAATTGGGAAATTTTACTATAGGTGCCCAAAAACAGAGGAATATGTCATAACCACCTATGCACGCATATGTGTAGAAATGGACTTTAGTGTCGGATTCCCAGCTGAAATAATCCTAACAAGCAAAGACTATGTATGGAACTAGAAACTCGACTATGAAAGTGTCATCTTTAGATGTCGATCCTGTTTTGAGACAGGCCATCTAGCCAAAAATTGCCCAAAATTCTCCCAGAAAAATTCTGCTAGAAAGAATCACCACAGATCTACATGGTGGGAAGGAGCACAAAAGGAACATTACACTGTCATCAAGGAAGAATACTCTCTAGAAAACTATGAATCGCAATAAATGAGGCAAGAAAGAAACAACCCTCAAGACAAGCAGGGGGAAAGCCTCGCCCAACAACAAAAAAACTAACTCGATAGCTCCTCAAGCATCAACAATTATGAGGATTCGAATACTGCACAAAAGAAATCTTCATTTAGCAGCAAAGCAGATTTCTCAGATCCCGAAGATAAGACACCAGTGTCCCAAGGATCAGAAAATATGAAGGAGTTGCAAGATAAAGGAAGATGGAAAACCGTAGAGAAGAAAAAGAAAGCTACAACACCAATCTCACCAAAAAAGACGAGAAGCCAGACAATTAAAAACTAAGAAAATTGTAGGTCCCATAAACCAAAATTTAGTCTCAGTGGATGTTAACCATCATTATCATTATCAAATATTAATATTATTAATGTATAGATAAATTGAATATTATAAAAAAATCTGAATTTATAACTTAAATATGTTATTTTGACAAATTCCTATCAAGTTTTTGGGTAAAGTCACCTAGAAAATATACCCAAAACTCCAAAATATAATTAAAAATTAAAAATTAAAAATAAAATAAAAATAAAAAACACAAAAAACTACTTTGTTAATTATTAATATTTATAGAATTATAATTGCATTAATGCATGAAGACATCATATGCCAATCTTTAGATTTAGCTCCACATATATTTGTTCCCATAGGGATGCCTCATGAATTACTTTAATGCCTGACTTTTCAATCCACATCATGCAGGTTGGGTCAGTTAAGCTGACGGACGTGGCCACCAACAATTCGATGCTCCCTTTCATCTATTAAACTCCTGTCGATGATGGCAGTGATGTCAGTTGGAATGTCCTCTTCACAACGATCCCTTCGATACGCGTTTATGCCAATAAAGACGAGTAGTTATAGGTCGTAAAGTTGCAGTGTAGCCAACGTTTTCTCAATGAGATTATAGAATTCTGCGATATTGTAATTTTTATACGTTTTTCATATTAGAGTTTCAGGCATTATTTGTATGTGAATTACAATTAAAAATGCGTTTTTTCGGGAGTAGCTTATATAAATTTAACAATAGAAAATTTGTGTGGAAAAAAAACTAATATCTTCTTAAAAAAATAAATAAATAACTTAATTTAAAAATAATATATATTTATTATTTTCTTCAAATTCAAAATCATGTTAATAGAGTAAATATAGCTTTCCCTTATGTAGTTGGATAGAAGTTAACCATTTATTTAGCACATTTTGGAGTTATGAAATAACATATGACGTTTAAAATATCATTTTTATTGGAAAATGCAAGGGAAAAAACACTGAAATATTTTAGAAGATCAACTTAATCTTGAGCTTAATATGGATTTTACTTATCTAGGTGGTAGAGTGTTGTTAATTTTTTTTTATTTTTTTCAGATTTTAGATAGAATTCGAGAATTTATTTTTCAAGTGGAGATTTTATGTTTTTGTTATTATTATTTTTTAAATGTATAAATGAATTAAAACTTGAAAATTTTTTATATCATTTAAATAGTGAATTGTTTATAAAATTTAATTTATGATTTTAGAAATAAAAATGGTGAAGGCACAAGCATGAAAAGTAAATGGTGGAAAAAGAGGCTCAATGGGTAGTACAGGTAAGGACAAAGATAAGGAGAAGCTGGGACCCAGTAAACGAGGAAGAAAACCTGGTAAGGAAATCACACAAAACCTGTTCCATGTCTATGCAGTGGGGACACCTGGATAAGTAAAAGGCCTAATTTCAGGCTGGGAGCATGACCTCAAAACCAAAAGTCAAGGAAGATATGCAGATGATGAAATGGAGCCTATGGTGAATGATCCCGGGAACACAAGAAGAAGAATGTCTCTGTTTAATCAGTCTATCCATATTTATTAGACAATGAAATGTTTGATGGCAAAGGGCATTGTAGAAGTTCAAGAGGTAGGAGGAGACCCAAAGGCAGCCTCCATATTGGCTGAATGCGCAGAGATATTCAGGGAATTCACCTTCGGCTACATCATGAGAATGTACGTCTAGGTAGAATGGAACGACAACTCCAAATTATGCATTAAGTTGATATCCCTGGGTCAAGTGTTAAGAATTTGACACCTATCGAATCGTCAGATGAGTAACTCCAGAGGTCTTCTGTTTTTGTCTAAAAATGAAAGGGGTTGATAGAATTTAATCTTTTATTAGTATGTCAACAGATATAGTAAATAATATACCTTATAAGGTATCTTGAGACAGGATTAGACTGTTCCAATTTTGGTTGGCTTTTCACTCTTTGAGGTGGCCAATAGACCTAGTTTCCTTCAGGGAGCTTGAGGCTACCAAGAATATAATATGATCTTGTAACCTATTGTTTTGTTGATATGAATGAATAGAGAGGCACTACCAAATTTACAAAAAAAAAAATATGATCCCAACAAATCCCCCGAAAATTTAATATTGAAAATATGCCTAAAATAAAATAAAAAATCTAGTTTTTTCCACATAAAATTTTATAAATGATGAGTTTGAATGGACAATGCACTAACTTGAAAATAACCCTCTAATTCAACAACATCCAATTATGTTTGAAAGAATTTCCTTTTTTTGACAAATGCAATAACATAACGTGGAAAACGGACAAATTATATGTAGTAATGAAAGTATGAATATTTCGCAAGTAGCCAAGTAGAATGCACTAGAATCTAAATATAGTAAAGATCACATAATAAATGAAAAGTTATACCCTTCCAAAAACAAAACACTACAACATAAAAGGGGGTTTTAAGACAATATTTACGACAATTTTTGGCTAAATTGTCTTAACTTGAGACAAAAGAAAACATGTATATTTTCTTAAATATTGTCTTTAAGTCATGTGTCTCAAATTAAATAGTTTTAAAATTAAATTTTCTTAAAATATTGTCTCTATTATAAAGACACGATATAACACAACATTTATGTCTCTCCAGAGACAATTTCATTTTTGTCTCTCCAGATACAGTTTCATTTTTGTCTCTCTAAAGACAATAGTTGCACTACAACACAGAGGGGGGTTCTAAGACAATTTTTGGGTAAATTGTCTTAAATTGAGACAAATTTAAACTCTTGTATTTTCTTAAATATTGACTTTAAGCTATAAAATTATTGTCTTAAAATATTGTCTCTATAAATACAATATATAACACAAACACTATTGTCTCTTATGAGACGATTTCATTTTTGTCTCTCCAAAGACAATAGTTGGAATTAAAGACATATTTTATTTATGGATACAATGACTTTAATTCTATCTATTGTCTCTCTAGAGACAACATAAAACAATGAATCCAGAAAAATATCACACCATTAAAATAAATCAATATAAAAATATTTTTATTAAAAAAATCTACAATATCATTGAATGCTTCATGTTAGGGTACAGTGGAATCGAACCACCAACCTCCTACATGGCAGGTGTTCTTCCATTGAGCTAGCACCCTTTAAAGAATTATGTGGGGAGTTATGACAATCCTTGAAATTGTATAATAGGCATTGATTTAAAAAAAATGTTCAACAGATAATAGCATGATCCTTATTAAATATATAATCATGCAAGCTCTTATTTTTAACTTAATAAAAAAATAAATCAAATGAGTTAGCTCACTGTGACACCCTTGTTGCTTGACTTGCACAAAAATCTAATAATAAACAATAATCGACAAACAAATTAATCTAGCCATATAAAGAAAATTAACTAGAATTAGCACAAGCAATACAACCACCACCCAAAGAGCTACACCAGCTTGCTAGTAGGCACTGATGACACATGTGATGTAGTACACCAGTTGTATCAACTCTGTAGAATTGACATTAATATTAAGATTTGTAGTTAATGGAGAAAAAAGAAAAAATAACCTAACTTGTTTTATTGATTGATAATGCCAATCTTTAGAAAAAGAAGTACAGACCTGTGGGCTTTGAAAGGTTTCATGACATCAAGGAAGTCATCATATTTCTCTCCATTGTCCTTGACTATCTCTCTTTTACTACCTTGAGATACGCCACAACATCATCTGTTGATAACCTTTCTTATCCTTCATAATGTTGATGTAGTCCCGAGCTATGTAAGAATGTTGATGTAGTCACGAGCAACAAAAATAAGCAGGTTACTCATCTTGTATTTTGTATAGATTTTCAAACAAATGCACTTAGCACCAATTAAGAAGGAAAAGAACGATCTGGAAAGACACTTAGAAACTACTATTTTATCACACAAATAAACAGACCACACATATTTAAATTCTATATCGATAAAATACTAGGAATCTGTCCCTTTGAAACCAAGAACTCTAAAAACTTTAGGAAGTCCATATGAACAGGAATATACCATATGGAATGGTTATTCTAGGATATATTTAAAAATTTAAGAAATAAAAAGTTTATAAATCTAATAGATCTCTAAGTAACAATAAATTAATTATAAAAACTATAAAATAACCACTGCGACATCTCGGTCATTATAAAGTTCCAGTGGCAACAAGAATGTCAGCAAATATAACTCATAAAATTTTAGAATTAAGAAGCATCATGTTGAACTACCTAAAACAATTTAGGTTAAATCACCAAACGTAAAATGAATGCAAAGAGATCCGACTTCTTGATCAAATATTCTTATATTTGATTTAAATTCCAATCACAGTATTACCCCAATACATGCAACATGCTACAATGTTGTTACTGGGAAAAACAGAAAAGAAATATGTTGCCATGTTAATGTTGAATGCGCTTAATTAAGTTAGAAAAGAGGCAAAACGGCTAGGAATTGAGTATCTAAATTCGTTTACAAAAATAAAAACATCTAACCCCTAAAATATGGAAAGGTTGTACAAAATCACCTTCACTGAATACTAAATTGAATAATATTGATATTAATGTGAATGGAGGTTTTAGCTAGTAGATTTATTCATAGATTTAATTGCTTGAGGCTTTTGTGAGTAGAGTTATTTAAAAATTTGTCTTGATATCCATCATATAATAAATTCTTTACTCCTTTCTAATTAGCTAATGTTGGTTTATCTAATATTCCTAGAAATCAAACATATTAATGGGTTCTAAAAAAGTTATGTGATTAATCTTGAATACAAATATGTAATAAAGCACATGGTTTTAACATCATACTGTAGGTCTAAATCAAACTTCCAACTGAAATTATTTTGTCATTAAAATCAATTAAGGGTAAAGAAAACACAAAATCGGTCCTTCACATGAGATTTCTTTCAGACTAACAAAGCCATTGCAAAACAAATGCAATGGGAAGATAAAATAACTCATTTTTCTCCTCGCTCTAGACAATAAGCCATGACTACATCGTTAACTCATTCAATACAAATTGGGCAATCTCTTCATTCGTAGTTACTAATTTCTTTGACCACTTCTTCAATGTAAGATTTTGAAGGTATAGAACTATAATCTCCATTCACACACATTTGGCTTCCTAGAATAAAATTCCTTTCCTGCTTATACATATCAGATAACTCTTGTGTATCACCCCAATTGTTGATAAAGTGGAAATTAGAACAAATTCCATGTCATCTTATTCGAATTACAATAGTATTGTGTATCACCCTAGCTGTTATCATTGTGTATCACCCCAGTTGTTGATAACTTAACAATTAGAAAAAAATTCTAACATATAACTGCTCATAAGACAATTAAAATAACTATTGATCTTTGGTGCTCAACATAATGTTTTTCAATCAAAATTGTTTTACAAAGGACGATAAAAATCATTTTAAGTAGGAAATTCTAAAGTAGAACTTACATCATGACAAGAAAAGGGCGTTCACAATTGGCACAACCTCAAAATAAATTCCATAATAGATGCATAATTGTGAATAACTTTGCCTTGTTAAACAAATTGATCAAACTGGACCTGTAAATAGAAATAAACACTATATATTTTTTAAGTCAAACCAAAATCACAACAAAAAAATGAATTCTTACAAAGGAAATATATGGTGTTTGGTGATTCCATGGATCAACCATTACTTTTATTATACAAAGAAAAAAGTGACTATAAATACTACAAACCAATGACAATACAAAGATTGAAAACGACAACAAAATAACTAATTCCTTTATAAACCCAATGAATGGAACATGTAGTGAAAAGCTACAAAAATTGCAGACGACATGAGAAAACCATCAATTGTTTATTTTTTGGTTGAAATTACCAAACCCTTGATAGAATGAACAAGCCTCATAATAATTCTACAACAAATTTAAGATGAAAACATCATACTAAAAGTAATACAAACATGTATCCATTAGAGACTGATAATTCCAAATTAAAAATTTGCCAAACCCTCGAAAGAGATAATTTAGATAATAACTAAAGTAATCTTAGATTGTCTTGTACAAATGTGTCTAACTGTTCTAACAATAACATCAAAAATATTCTCCTACAAGAGAGTACTCTGCTAAATAACTTGAGACCAACGACCTCTAACCAAAGGTTTAATTTACATCTTTAGATTTAAAAATAACCATTACATGTGAGAAATGCTAGTGGTTATGAGAGATAGAACCCTCCAGAGAAATTCTTACAACACCTCCTAACCGTCGTCGATGAGCGTGGATACAGAAACTCCTTCAAGTGCAGGATAAATGCCTGAATATCCAAGAACAAGAAGCTGTGAGTGATTTATTTCCAACCTAGCTCTAACCTCACACTCTGGAGGAAGAGAATGGTACATGTAATTAACAAATAAAACCTTGTTAATCTAAGGACAACAACATTTATATCCAAAAAGAAAAGATAGGGTACAGTATTACCTGAAGGGAAGTTTGGGTTGACTTCCTCGCTTTCCTGGCACAACAAAACTAGAGGGTTCAGACTCGAAAACATGAGTTTAACCTTTTGTAAAAGTGCACAAATTTACATAGAGGAGGAATAAACAAGATACAAAGCGATACCTGTTGGAATTCACCTTAGGAAACTAACCGAGAAACTGGAACGAAAAGTGATGGAAGGAAATTGTTCCAACCCTAAAAAAATAACCAGTAAAAGTTGAGAGGAGTATCGAAAATTTTCATTTGGTATAGAAATCAATTGATACCTAAAGCAAGATCACCATAAGGGCTAATGAAAAGACTGGTGTGGAAATTGCAGAGCTTCCATAACCCTGGAGACTGCAAAATGAGAGAACCCTCAGCGTAACCAGGTCAGAGAGTCAGTTACCCTAACGACAAGCCATCTTAGTCGTCGATTCAAGTCTTGGCATTGTGCCTGTTTATTTTCGAAGGGATCCCAAGGCAACAATGACACTTGGCAAATGATCGGTGAACTTCGAGAACCTTCATTATTAGCAGGAAGGGGGAGTTGATTCGCATAGAAAAAACTTTGGAAACCCCATCCTTCACATATGACATATATATAAACGCAACTACTGGTGGTAAATGCCAACATATAATATTGATACATATAAATTAAGGTTACTGAAGGTAAATGTCAACACATATTATTGATACATAAAGAAAAGTTTCCAAGAGATGACCACTACCATGATTAACTCTAGATGCTCTATTATAAGATTGATAGTGGAAGTTACTACAAGTAAAAACAAAAATTATGGTATGTGTATGTTAAGAATGTAGGCTAGATACATTAAAAGTGGCTTAAGTGAAAACTAGTAAACCTCCAAATCCTATGTAAAGGTAGGAAAAGCCTTTTGCATACAATAATATAATTTTGATAATGTAAATAGAATTCAAAGTATGATTGGTAAGAATCATGAAATGTCCAAATTTAAGGCATACTTTACCTGACTCGAAAATATTACTAGGAGATATTTCATTATTTATAAAGGTATGTTTGATGAGATATAAGTAGTATTCACTAGTATTTTATACCATATTATTTTATATCTCAACCTAATAGGAGAAAAGTTCATATCTCATGTAGGTGTTAGAGGCTTTGAAAAAACATCAATACATATACAACACTAGGAAATGTGAACTTTCTTAGCAATCATTAGTGCAATTGTGGTACATGATCAATGGAGGGGCACTCAATTATAAAAAGGTTACCATAGAAGAAATAGCCTTAAGATTTCTCTTTTACTCAAATTGGGCTACATTTACATAGCATAACATATCACATCACTCTTCATCTATGCTATTTTTTCATATGCTATCGACTTACGATGTTTCCTTTTCAACATTTGGTGCAATTTCTAGTTATATTTCCTTTCCATGGATCAGAGAAGTGTTTGCCTTAGATATTCTATACAAATCTGTATAAAATTTGTTCTCATCTTTAGTAAACTCACACTCAATCAATTGTACATCAGTAGGAGGAAGAACAACATGGGTTTGAATATTCATGAACAAATATTAGAAATCACTCAAAGGGACTGGACATCAAAAGCCAGATGAAAGCCCAAGTCTACATTCATACCTTCCTTCTTTCTAGTATTGTGTTTTTTCCTTCGCAACGTCAAGGGCCTCAAGTTAGCTTGAAATAATTTCAAACCACATTCATCACCTTCCTCAAAGGGTTTTTGAATTAGTTCATACCACCTAGACACCACAAGGTATTGAATAACAAAAAGGTATCAATTTATGTTGAAAAACACAAAATTAGACAAAGGAAAAAACTTTACATAGTACTGACTATCAGAGCATCTAGTGGGCTAAATTTCACAACATTTATTTGTGAACCCAGGGTAGATAAACTTATCTTATAGGTTGTACAATAAATTTATGTTCAAGGAAGAAAACAGTCACTAAAAAAGGGCATAAGCAGACTAGCAGTGTAGACAATGCTCTTCAAATCATCTAGGTAGCAGACAACCACAAGGGCGTCAACTCATAGGTTATTTTTGATTTGAAATTCAGATTCAATGAGACTTATTACACCAAAATGTAAACATGGAAAAACATACAGTAAAATATGGAGAAGCATAATGGTAGAAAATTTCAAAGATGGGAAGGAAAACAGCAACTACATTTGATTAGCATCAATTTATGGGTTGTTGTAAGCAAACTTTCAGACATGGGAAGTAAAAATGCAACTACATTTTATGAGCATCAAGGTATTGGTTGTTGTAAGAAGTATAGAAACCAGAACCTACTAAACATGAATTAATTGAATGGAATCCGAACATTAAGAGATGGAAAAGAAAAATCAATTATTGAGGGTCAAAATTCAGGTACTCGACTTTATTATCTAGATCTATCTAAAAACTCAAAGAAAATATCATAAGACTTTAAAAACTTTTGGATCAAGGCTCACAATTTAATTTTTATTTTAAATAAGTAACTTTTTTCATTTAAAATGAGAAAAGAAACGATGTCCAACAATGTTATTGCATCAAGGCATTAATACAACTACTAGAAGTACATAAAAATGTAGACAAAAATAATGCTTAGTCAAATTTATTAAAAAGACTACCCAAAAAAATAACAATGATAAATAATAATAAAAAGTTGCAACCTTCAAACCATAATCATGAGTCGTAATAACATTAAAATAAAACAAAGACAAATCCAACAACCTACAATGTATGTTGTGAATTTATAAATATTGGAATCCTTATTACAACCACAAAATATTTTCAGGTATATATGCATCCCTTGTGCATTGATGTATTCATTACTTGTCATGACAATTTAGTTAGCATCTAGTGTATCCAAGTGGTCATTACACCTGTCCCAAGGCATCTAAGGGGCATCTTAATTGCATCCCATGAACCATACACATGCCATTTGATCATTAGAACATGGTTATCGTCCATAAAAGTGTTTCATCTTCTAACTATGAGAATGGTTCCACCAAAAAGCGCCACAAAATTTTATACCAAAAACCTTCCACAAGGTAATGAACTACTCCTAATGACATTACAATGGATATTATGTCGATTGAACAATATGGTGATTATGACATGTTCAAAAAACACAAACTCCTCATTGTTCCATCCACCAGATTCTGTCGGACCATTTTTAGGGCTTGGATTAAGAAGTAAAAGAACCACATGGTGGCAGCCTCCAAGCCCCTAAACCCTCACACAAGGTTTTTTTATATTTTTGCTTCAATAAAAGTTACACTTGATGTTATGTCCCATGGCCCCTGGCTCTCTAAGATCATCTTAGTGGTGTTATCTTCATAGATGAGAGTTTCTTGCCCAAATAATCTGCCCAACTATGTTTTTCTGAGTGGGTTGAATAACCAAACTTGCCTATGTTGTTTCAAGGATTTATAGATAGCATTTATGTGGATATTGTGGTGTTAAACATCAAATTATTTCAAGGAATTTCTCTTAATTAGGGTTGGGGATAAAGTTATTAAATATCCAATGAGGTACATCAACCTCCTGAATCCCTATTTCAGGTGCCAAAGACTTCGCCATAGAATTCAGGATTTCCCCATTATGGTTAGACCTAATTCCCCAACTGTTATATTGATTCTGCTTCTCGGCACCAAGCTCAAAATGTCTCTCAAAGTAATAACAAAGGTGGTTTCATGTCACCTGAACGAACCAGAACTCTTAAAGAAAGAAAGTGACCACTATAACAGTGTCAATTGTTGGGAAGCCTGCAGTTTCAGCAAATGGGGAATATTTGAAATGACCCAAGGCTCCTAATATGGGCAATTGGATACAAATTTATAGACTTAAATTCACAGCTTCACCGAAACCTTACAAGGTAAGATAATATGGACTACATAACTGTCAATCCATGATGATAATGACCTCATGAATGTCAAGAAGGTATGCACCCCTGTATAAAATTCATAGTTCATAACATTAGAATTATGATCCCTAGTTTACATATTTTGTGTTTATAGAAGTTAATTGTCTTTTTACTTCAAATGATCCTAAATTCTATTTCCAATTTGGTCATATTATTACTAGTCATATGGATGCCAAGAGGAAGATTGTCACTTTAGTTTCTACCAGCCTTACTTTAGTTGTGGGATGGGGCACACACCTATTACAGAGTTGAATGTTAAACCTTTCTAACATTTATGCACCTACTTATACTAAGGATAAATGAATTTCAGAACTGGATGGCTGACAATTTGGCTGATTCTCAGTGGCTAGTCTACAGGAACTCCAATACAGTTGAAATTTAGATGATAATTAAAGTGTGTTTCCTGTCAGAATTCCCTAGAGAGAAAAGGTCACTAAGTGTTGAGATCATCAGATATAAACAAGGATCAAATAGAACCAACAACACACCCTAAATCAGCAAAAAACACAAAAAACACAAAGAGAAGAGAAGATCATGAACAAAAGAAACACCACATGCAACTAAAGAATTGGGCATAAGAGAGCACTTATCTCCTAATCAAACAATTTATTTGTACAATATTTGTACACACTCTAAGGTGGAAAGCCCTCCCTAATAGGAGTTACAGGCTCATTAATATAGATTGGTCCCAACCACTTAGATATAATATAATAAAGAGTTGACTAGCATATATTTTAATCCAAAACCCTTGATATACTTGAAAAATATAGAAGTTAGGTCAGCCCATGATCCTGTAGACCTGTGAGTTGAAACTACATCAAAATATTTGAGATCAGTGACCCTTTGTGAACAAGCAGCATAGGATTCTTAGTACCAATATGAATCATTGTAGATAGCTGATTAGGACTCACATCACCAAATACAATATCTAATACATAAGTACCAACCCTTTGAAGATATGAAGAATGTCTCCAAATAAGGAGGAGATAATACCAAGAACATCACCACCTAAAACCAATATAGTCCAATCTGCAAAGGACACAACCATATGTGTACCATAAGAACAATCCATCTAGTCCAATATATGAAGTGTCTGTGAGTCTTCAAGACAACCCACAAAATGAGCCAAGAAGGGTTTAAAGTCCTATTATAAAGGTGATCCTGATACCTTAGTTCAATGGTCTTTATGAAAAATTATACCAACCATTAACCTCACATATTAACTGAATAACATAGAAAATCATGTGCCAAGTAATTCTCAAGAATAGATACCTCCAAGTGGGGCCTCCTCGGAATCCCTAAAAGGGAAATAATCCCGAAAACCCGTCAACATTGGTGCAAATAAGCTGATATAAACACTTATTGGTCAGTGTTTTAGCAAGCACTTGAAGATTATTGAAATCCTAGTGAAATGAGATAATCTGAAAAGGCATGATGGCAGCCCTTAGGGAAATAATATCAAGAAAAAAATTCAGATCAGCTCCAAATAAGGTTGGAAAAGACTACAGTTAAAACAAATACCATCATGAACAACCAACACATGAATACATACTATTGTGTGCCAAATTTTCCATAATTAAGGTAGAATATGGACACAAAACAACCCTAAACAAGGATTCTTCCAGCCAGAGAAAAAAAAAACATAGAACAACCCCAATACTTGTTCAATTCGGCATTCTTCTAGATACAAAAAATACCAGCAAGATCAATAAGAAAACCTAATAGGATCAAGTGCGCTAGCCCTAGTGTAATCTCAAATAGGAAGGAAAAAGAAAAAACCATAGCAAGTGCATATTAAAAAGAAACATATGGCACATCAAATGTATGAAATAAAACCTGTAGGATATGCGTTAAATAATCATGTAATAAGTGTTCCAAGGGATGAATGATCATCCCAAGAAGACACACAAGATACAAGGACAAGTGGTTGACAATTACCAACTGTTGCTAACAGGAAATGTTTGTAGTTCTCAATGAATTCAATTCTGTAAAAGCCACTCCATCTATTTCTTGCCACCAAAGGAAAAACACTGACCCTATCTGAATGCCTATTTACCAAAAGCATGGTAGTATTTTTTATTCAATGGGAGTGATATTAAAAATAACTAAGGAAATTGATGCGATAGGGAAAAGTAGGCAAGCTTTTTAATGAAAAAAATATATTGTACCATGACAAAATACTATTTAGGTCCATGAGATCTATATTTAGGTCCATTTATTACTATGTAATTTCATTTATGTGTTGATAAGGTCTTAAGGGCTATAGGGGATAATATGGTTATTTTTCAATAGCCCTCCCTTTAAACCTCGTAAGGAGATGGTGTGACCCATTTTGTTGTCATAATTATTCAACCACGAGCTCTTCCAGTAAAGATGCCCTTGAATGGAGGGTATGCAAAGGAAGTGGAAAAAAAATAAAACTTAATGTTGAGTCAAATGAGGAGTATATATAGTAGGTGTCTCTATAGGTATTGACAAAGGTGAAGGGGATGGAGTTTACCTCATATTACAAGGCCTTTTATTCCACCATTCAAGGTGTTAGAGAGCATTGACTTTAAGGGTCATGGGTGAAAGCTTAGAGAGATCTTTAAAATGAGAAGGTAGGTGTGATTTAGCATAGCATTAATTCTTCAAAGGTTGATTTTCTGGGTGATAATTCCTAGGAAATGGAAAACATTGAAGCCCTACCACCTATAGCTTAAGTAGAGTATGAAAAAATGTTTCCTAAGATTCAAAAATTCTCTCTATATTTTATCCATGAGATCCATGGTAGTTATGTTCAAGTATTAATCACTCATGTCAATTTTGGTCCTGTTGAGGACTCGAAATTCACTGCAACAACATGGGGGATGACCACTTGGTCCGGATCTTAAAGCATTTCTTTTTATGTTTGGAATGGTGGCTCCGACTGGTTTAACAAGGCCCAGTTACCTTCTCTCAATCTCCAATGGCTTAAAATATAAATTTTTTCTACCAATGGGAAAGAGACATCAAATTATTTCTCTTGCTGATCAGGCAAGAAAGTGATCCTTAAGCTAATTTGGGCTTAGCTAAGCCACAATTAAAGTTTTGTCTCTTTGGGAAGAGGACTTCTAGCAATGTAGAATTTAATCTATATGCAAAATTATTCTAAAATGAAAACAAAAAGAACTATCTTAATCCTATCTCAATTAGGCAGGTATAGATCTATCCCAACTGATAGCAAGATATTTTAAATAATTGATATTTAAATATGTTTGTCTTATAATGAATATCAAGCTAACAAAGTAATTCAATTAACTGACATTAGGAATACCAAACACGTCCTATCTAGAGACCTCTTAACTGAAATAATCAATCAACAACACTCAAGAAGAAGTTCGCAAAATGATTCGATCATTTAATCAGTAACTTGAATAATTAAACAATAATATGCGGAAAGTTCACAACATATCACTATTCAATAAATAATTTTATAAGACACATTTCTGAGTAAATAGTTACTCAGAAATCAGAATTCAACCCATAAGAGTAGAGATAAATAATAACATAAAATTGAGGCAAATTACTCATATCGACAAAAGTGCACAAATATGGAAGTAAATTGACACATTCCTATTATCATAAAATGAAACCAATATTTAAAATAATAGTATTATAAATACTAATTTACTAAGTCCATTTCTCTAGCTGTGGTCTCTAACAATCTTTTACAATGCCTAAACTTTTGCTTTCAAAACTAGAGCCACAATAGTGCAAACTCTATTCATTATACATAACTCAAAATGTAAAAGAAAAACCTCAATAATCCCAGATATGAGATTCCTCTCCTCCCACCTACAACTCTAAATTCCTATTACATAAGTGCTTTTAGAACTCCAGAATTGCAAAGGAGAGAAGCCCATATTACATTTTGCAATTTGCTATTTACAATATTTACAAAATGATTTATTCATAAGAAAGTTTTTTTGAAGAGTGGTTTTGCTCAATCAATTTTCATTGGTTCAATTCAATTTCTAGAGTCTTTTCATTAATTTCTATCTTATTCTTCACATTTCTTCAACTGTTTTCCTGCAAAAACAAATAAAAAAAACAAAATTAAAATGTAAAAATAAAATCAAAATGTCAAACCTAGAAATTAAAATAAATCCAATCAAAACTTAATTAAATACATAATTGAAATGAAAACTAACATTTCTATTGATGTCTGTGATGATCTAATTGGTCAATGATATCATTGACGAATGGATCTGCATTTAGAAGAAGTTGTGGGCAAATAAAAATGCAAAAAATAAAACTCAGAAAATCGATTTTGTTTTAAAAATTCGGAGCTTGAACTTCTGTCTAATTTTAGACTCAATAAATGATCAAATATATTAATAAAACCTCCTCAAAAAATTTCTCCTCAATTTTATCTATCCAACGAGCTATGTTGGGTCTCATTTGGTCAAGTAAAACTCCATTTATGAGCTTCCAAATATGATGAGTTAAAATTGCCAGAATTCTGGAATTTCTGTTGTTTGGGCTAAAAATCAGAATTTTTAAATTAAATTTTAATCCTAAATTAGATTATAATATTCAATTAATTAATACTAATTAATTTTAATTAATCTAATTTAGTTAAAATCTAATTTTAAATTAAGTTATAATTATCTATTAATTAATTGTAATTACATTATTAATTTTAATTAATAAAAACTAATTGAAAATAAAATTAAACTAATTTAAAAAATGATTTATTGATTAATTAAAATATTAAAATATTATATTAATATTATAATTAAAATATAATATTAATTATAATACTATATAATATAATTTCTTTTAATTAATAATTCAAAAAAATATATGATAATTCAAACCACGTGAGAGAGGAGTGAAGTGAGAAAGTATGAGTGATAAGGGAGGAGAGATTTAGGTGGAGGAATAAGTGGAGGGTGAGGTGAGTATGACGTGAGGGAGAGTGAGGTGGAGGTATGGGAGTCAGAAGGAGAAATGAAACTTTATATTAAAATCCTATAACTCTTCACATGTTTTCCAAATCGCAATTCGCAATCGCAAGTTTTTTGAGATTGTTCTTTTGTTTAATTAAAAAACATTGCGATATGCGATGTGTGATGTATCACATCGAATTTCAGCGTTAAAACTTATCGCAAATTTTTTAAATATGCACGGTTATAATTTTTTGCGCGATGAGACATTTTACGATGCAAAAATGTGAGGGTGCGGCAAGGAAAATGAGTCGGCAGGTGAAGTGGAGCCCATGTGGATTAACCATCCTATAATTTAGACTACAACCACTTTGCAATTTTGGAGTTTTGGGTTGGAATTTTTTTTTTTAATTACAAATTGAAGTAAATTACCAATATCTCGAAACGCGTTTTAGCCCATTGTACAATTTGGTCAAGTCATTTTATAGGACCATTATTGAAAAATGAAAAATTAGTAAAAATTAACTAAAAACTAGTATTTACAATGAAGACTATTTTAATTGCGAAAATTGATATATCATACACTTTATACATTTGCGAGGAGATGATCAAACTTCAATGGAGTGCCATTTACAAACCAGTTGACCAAACAAAGCGAAACAAGTATCGTTGGAAAGCTTATGAAAAACCAGATTCACTGAAATAATCAAAATAGAAATCTGAAAAAAAATAAAAAATAACAAAACTACAAAAATAATTAACTTAATCAAAATCCTAAAAGTTGTTTAGTCAAAAAATTTGTAGAAAGGGTCCCCATTATTTGATGTACATAAATCAAAAATGGGGGGGGGGGTTGTGATTTACCACAACAATGGTGACATATGGGAGAAGAACCAGTTATCTTTGATTAAAAATAATGAACTTAAATTTACCCAAAGGTTAAAAATAATGGAAATCATGAAATTTTCTAACTTTAAAACATTTCCATAGGTCCCACGTAAATAAATTAAGCAATATTAGTTTGTAAAGATAAGTACTTAAAACAGACTCGAGTAAAAGTGATGAATCCAAATTTGGGGAAATTTGTTTTATAAACTTTCCTCATGTGAAAAATAGAAGAAGGTAGAGATAGGAGTTTTTGATAAAGCATATATCCATTTTGTGATTGTCTCTGACATCGCTTAGCTTCCAATGATCTTGAACAGTACCTGGGCGAAGTTGTCTTTTATGCCATACAAGCCTAGTCCCGTTTCCAGCGAGCGTTCATAGCCCCGACGGGTTTACTTGTATTTTCCATTCTTCCTCTTTTAATCACCCTTTTGATAAGCGCATTTGCAAGCTTTTATTTTATGATGTATTTGAGTGAAAGAGGTGGGATGGTAATAGAGATTTATGTTTAATGGATATAGTATTTTCATAATGTTGACTCCAAATTCTTTCTGTGCAACTATTAATCGTAGGCTTTTATGTGGAGGGGTGGGAGGGATTCATTGTATTAAACTCAAATCGGTTATTTCCTTGAAAAAGTAGACTCAATCACTTAGAAAGGATGTGTGTTCCTCCATGAAAAATATTTATGTAAGATGGCTTTATGTTCCCATAGAGATATGTCTTTAATGATAAATGCAATTCACTTAAATGGATAGAGTAAAAGATTTCCCATGTATGTCAACAATTGTAAGGTAAGAAAAAGTCCTTTCACATAAGTCATGGCAAAGTAACCAAAATCAAATCAAAGCTGAAAGTAAAAGGAAAATAATTACTAAACTAAAGTAAGAAAATAAATCAGCGAATAAAAATAAATAAAAATGAAGAGAGTAAAAAGAAAAACAAATTTTAAAAGATAAACTCTAACATGACTACTTATATAATTTTTTTCAACAAAGGATTATAAAAGAAAATAAGCATATGTATGTTCATTCCTATGTTGAGATTAAAATTTTTATCTTGCAGAGTTATAAGAAATTAGGCTCTCAACATGTAGAGGGTGAAATAGTAGTAATGATATATAATACGCTAAATGAGAAGTCTTTGTCTATTGCAATTTTTTCTTCTTCAAGACAAAACCTGCATAAAAACATGTTAACTATTCTCTAATAAAATCAATGCTTAAAAGAAACAGACTAGAGGTTCAGAAACTCCCCAATTTAGCTGATTCAATGAGAATCATTGAGAAAAAAAGAAATTTTGAAAATTGATCTAGTAGAGGTGTGAAAGGTTTATGAAGACCTGAAAAATAGAGTTCAAGATCAACAAAAACTAAAACAAAAATGAAGAAAATAGAAATAAATTAAAGTGGGCACATGAAACTTACCATTGGAGAACTGCAATTAATCTTACCTGAGAAACATGATTAATCTTACCTGAGAAACATGATTTTCTCCAATGCATGTTAACTTCTTTCTTTAATTATAATTAAAAGCATGAAGAAGTTTTATTGACCCAAAATTATTATTTATTAGATTTGAAGTAAAACAAGCAGTTAACAAAAAGAAATCATTGTTTCATGTTCAAGTAATTGAGAATAAATCGAATCCATTAGAAATGAGGCTGAAGGTATGATTCTTAATGAATTGAAACGATGAATGTTATCTTTTCTTCTTCCATTCTAAATCCATATCAGCTCCAAAATATTAAAATATGTTCAAAATCTCGAATAACGTAACAATATATGAAGAGGATTTGAATCTTTATTTGTTAAGAATGGAGAGAAATTCAAAAATAGAAGAGCAAAAATATGAATTAATCATCGTATAGGTCAGTGCCTTGCCAAATGTTTCGCATTGTGAGATTCTTTGCCATGCATAACTTGAAAAGCTGCGTCTTGCACCTTTTTCGATATGCAATTGAGTGCTTTCCATAATAAGTAAAACAAAATGGTGGAAATTCAAATATCAAAGTTTATCGCATCAAAAGATATTTAAGACAAAGTTTCATTTGAGTTTAGTGATGTGATATAATTATTAAGATGGCAATGTCGCAATATGAGCATGTGCGATGGGAAACTGCGAAGGAGTAGATGTGATATCGGAGAATAGTCATATCGAAATATTGAAGTTGTTCAATAAAAGGAAACACCGATATTATTCTTGCGATAATGAAAATGTGATAAATGACTAATGCAGCATGACTGCAAATATCAGAATATACATGCGGAACTTTGGTTTAACGACCCACACAAACTGTGACCAATCACGCACAGTTGCACTTCACATCTTTTATAACTTACCTTCCCGCAGATGTCACAACTTAACACTTTTGCAATTTTGCGATTTTCAATTTCGCAATTCGCAGCGAACTCCACACCGCTCGTTGCAACTTTTAACGTTTAAAAATAAATGTATTACTTATCTCATGCGATATGTGATATGCATAACATCGCATCGCAATCTCCTTACCTTATCTTTTATCGCATCGCAATTAATATAACTTACCGGGTGAGGTCTTAACAATAACCATTAAAATTGCCGATATGCGAAACCTCGTTGGGTGCAATTTAAACTCCACCGTTGATCTCACTCAGATCTAGGTCCTTGTTGCTCCCTTACTCTTTTGCTTCACATCGCAATTCAAAAAAATTATTGTGTAAAGCCTTAATGCGTAATTCTAAAATCTGCGATGTGCGATGGCTGAGTTTTATAAGAGATCGATAATCGACAGATTTGGCATGAGATGTAACATTGTAGATATGCTGATTAAGAATGGACCCGATATTTTTATTATATGGATTTAATCTCATATCAGATCCGGGACATCAAAACATTTAAATATATTCCCTTACCAAACTTGTGATTTATGAACAGATGTGATATCTTACAAAGTTGAATTCAAATGTTGTATTGGGTTCGGGGTTATATGAACATCGCAATTTTTGGCAAAGTCATTTTATCGAAAAATGAGCGAGAAGGAATATTGGAGTTTATCGCATCAAATATTTCTTATCGGGAAATGGTAAGAGCTGACTCTGATCAAATGTTGCGATACAAATAATGCGATATTAGACGGAAAGATCCTCAAAGATTAGAGGGAATGAGAATATTAGGAGATCAGAGATATTTGGTGTATGCTCATTTCAGAACCTCTGATTTGCGAATTGCGTATATAACATACCATATGTGGGCCAAGGATTTATTATTGTATTCAATTCAAAAAATAAATTAAATGATTTAACTTTTCTTTAAAATAAATAACCCTTTAATAATTTAATTAATTGTCGGAATATATAATCAGAAAGTAATTTTATCATAACTTTCTTATGAAGAGAGTTATGAAATATAATGATCTGATATGAGTCCTCCGACAATTTATTAAGTCTTATCGGGATTGCAATGAATATAAGCAAAACTAGATATCCTTCAAATTTTAGAAGAAAACATAAATACTTCCCTGAACATGTTGTGGATTTGAAAATATATGGCTAATTTCTTATCTCTTATCTACACAATCAAGTTAATGAAAACCTACAAACAAAAACAAAAATAGAAATAAGAAACAACCTTTGAAAGTAAAATAAACAACAGATGACGTAGAACTTGTAAACACATATCTGGAAGACTTTTGATTGTAAGTTTACTCATGAATTTTCAAGTTCTCCCAAATTTTCTCAAAATTTGCATAAGTTCAATATCACCTTCTTATTTTAATCTACAATGCTAAGTAATGATTTTTTTGAAATTGCATCCTTTGCAAAATTACATCAGAAGACCAGAGTGGTAAACATGAGTTCTTATAATTACTTGTGAATCAAAAATTGTCAAATGGTAGAAAATTCTTGGAATTTCTTCATGTATGATCAATGTTATGAATTGTGAAAAACAAGAAAATTGAAGGCTTAAAAAATAAGTATGATCTGATAATTCAAGAGCTTCTAAAATGCTCTAGGATGCTTTTCTATAATTGAAATGGGATGCCTAAAATAAATTGGATTCATTACTTGTTTTATTGAAAAAACTAAAATAATGAAATAAACAGAAAACAAAATTAATCTATTCCTATTTCTAACTCAATGAAGGAAATATGACTAGGTATAGTCATGCTTCCAATGTAACCATGTAAGCATTTTAATTCCTGCATGTATGTACGTATCAAACATTAGTAACAAAAATGCTAATATAATTAAACTAATAAAACTAAATCTAAAAGCAATATGTATCTTTATTGTTAGTAGCTTATTCACCATTACCTTCTCTTGAAATGCCCTTTCCAACTGAATTTCAATTCGATCATAGAATTTGGATGGATTTCCATTATTGAGTGGGAGAGGTTTAAAAGAGAAGATGACAGGCTAGGTTGTAGAAATGATCTTTCAGAAACAATGGCCTTTGTGATTTTGTTAGTGTTATGTTCAAGTGCTAAATTACTAGTGATCTTCCGTGAAGGAAAAATTTCCAAATATATTCCAAATGGATCATTGAAAAATGGATGGAAGTCTGATAGATCCAACAGAAGATTATCAATTGAATTAGATTTTTTGTCATAAAGTGAAAATATACTCTCTTGTTCGCACTGCTCTTGATAAGTAAAAAGTAATTGATAAAGAATGAACATTAATTGAAATTGGAAGTCTAATAATTCTTTGATGTTCACGATTATAATTTGAAACTTCATTTTTCCATTAAGGTAATGCATTAATTGAATGTTCAATATTGAGCTGCTCAATATGCCAGCACAAAGTATCTAAAAACCTAAGACTAAAAATAGAAAATAAATCTGAAGTTAAAAATAAATGGTGGAATAATAAAAAAATTGAATCATAGTTTATACTAGTGTTACAATTATTGTTACAACACAATTGGGACAGATTTAAAGCAATTTCCTTTTTACAAAAATTGGGAAAAATAATGCATTTAGAATAATTATTGATACCCACTTGTGAATTAGAGAGAGGGTTATGACTTTGAATGGGAATGTGAGATTGATTATCATATAAATCATAGATTGGAATCGTTTCTTGAATGTTGAAATCTTGAGTATGATTAATTGTTTGAAAATGAGAAATCTTTGAAATAATTTCAAAATTAGATTGTTCTTGATTTTCACATGTGATTAGACTTTGATCACGAGGATTCAATTGTAAAGAAATAGATCAATATCCTCAATGTAAAAATAACTATTATAAATTACCTCGAGACACTCATTAGAATTCCCTTCGATCTTATTCAATGTATCAAAGCAAGAAGTAATATTAAGCTCATGTTCATTAATGCCAAAAGAATGATCATTAATTAATTCTCTATCCTAATAAAAACTAATTGGAAATTCATTCAAATCAACCTCACTGTTTTTTGAAATATCTTTAACGTGAAGAGAGGATCATTATTATTAGAAAAATTATCATGATAAAGGGAAAAATACGAATCCGAAAATGTATTTGAAAATGTATCTATTTGAAAACCCTTGTGCATTTTCTTCATTTCAAATTTCATATTGAAGATCATTTACTTGGCTACTTATGCTTTCTTGAAGAATGTTGCTTTACTGTCCTGAATTTGGCATTTGTTCATCGTAAAAGAATTCAGAAATTTGTATAGCAGATTGTGTATTATTGGAAACTTTAATCGTTGCTTGTACTTGTCAGATTATGATTTGATTTTCTGATTCTAACTCATACCTATTTTCATATTTTAAAGCGGTATTTTCTTCAAGAGTGTTGCCAATATCTTCTTTCTATTGATTAGTAAATTTTTCCAAGTTTTGTGATTCAGATTCATTGACATGTGAAGGTTCACCGTGATATTTATCAATTTTGTAAGAAATGTGCAGAAATTGAAGGAATTGATTATACAAAATAGAGGCCACTTCATCATCATTTGTTTGTACCTCCATATTGGAATTCTTACTTATGTCAATGAAATTAGAAGGATATTGATCAAAGTTTGAAAATTTTTTACATGAATTATGAATGGAAGGAAGAGAGAAAATATGTTCAAACCAATCTAATAATTCTTTTTTCGAAGGTTTATCTTCACTTTTAAATTTTAAACAATTTAAACGAAACCTGATGGTAAAATCAATTAAAGACTCACCTTCAAACCTTCATAGATCTTCAAAATCGTCACATACTTGTTCGTAGATATATCCATCATATTTACAAAGGCAAATTGTAATAAATTATTCCCAAGTGTGGATTGAGGCAACTGGAAGTGATTGACACTAGCTTCTGGCTTTTGCCAAGAATGTAAGAGTAAAAATGCTGCATAAAATATCTTCATCAATTTCTTGAAAAATAGAATTTGAAAAATTTTGAATAAATTGAAAGACGTGATTAAATGCAGAAGTATTCATCTTACCGTTAAACTTTACTTGAGACAAGAGTCTTACTATTTCTGGTGGAGTATTGGAAGATGCATGTCCATAAATACAACTCCAAATTGGAATTTTTAGGAGATCCATTGAAATAAAATAAAAAATGTTAGAATACAAAGACTCCAATAGAAAACAAGTTTCAAGCCCTCATTCTAGCGCCAAAATGTTGAGGCCTCGAAATTCGCTACAACAACATGGGAGATGACCACCCGGTCCGGACCTTAAAGCAGTTCCTTTTCCGTTTGGAATGGTGGCTCTGACTGGTTTAACTAGGTCCAATTACCTTATCTCAATCTCCAATGGCTTAAAATATAACATTTTTCTACCAATGGTAAAGAGACATCAGTTCGTTTCTCTTGCTGATCAAGAAAAAAGTGATCCTTAAGCTAATTTGGGCTTAGCAAAGCGACAATTAAAGTTTTTCCTCTTTGGGAAGAGGACTTCTAGCAATGTGTAATTTAATCTATATGAAAATTATTCTAAAATGCAAACAAAAAGAACTAACTTAATCATATCTCAATTAGGTAGATATAGATCTATCCCAACCGAGAGCAAGATATTTTAAATAAGTGGGATTTAAATATGTCTCTCTTATAATGAATATCAAGCTAATGAAGTAGTTCAATTAACTGACATTAGGAATACTAAACACGGCCTATCTAGAGACCTTTTAACTGAAATAATCAATCAACAACACTCAGGAAGAAGTTCACAAAATGATATTGATCATTTAATCATTAACTTGAATAATTAAACAATAATATGCGGAAAAATTTCACAACATATCAATATTCAATAAATAAGTTTTATAAGACAGATTTCTGAGTAAATAGTTACTCAAAAATCAGAATTCAACCCATAAGAGTAGAGATAAATAATAACATAAAATTGAGGCAAATTACTCACATCGACAAAAGTGCACAAATATGGAAGTTAATTGACACATTAATGTTATCATAAAAATGAAATCAGTATTTAAAATAATAGTATTATAAATACCAATTTATTAAGTCCATTTCTCCAGCTCTGATCTCTAACAGTCTTTTACAATGCCTGAACTTCTGCTTTCAAAACTAGAGCTACAATAGTGCAAACTCTATTCATTATACATAACTCGGAATGTAAAAGAAAAACCTCAATAATCCCCAGATCTGAGATTCCTCTCCTCGCACCTACAACTCTAAATTCCTATTACAAAAGTGTTTTTAGAGTTCCAGAATTGCAGAGGAGAAAAGCCCATATTACATTTTGCAATCTGTTATTTATAATATTTACAAAATGATTTCTTCATAAGGAATTTTGTTTGAAGAGTGATTTTTCTTAATCAATTTTCATTGGTTCAAATCATATTATTCAATTGATTGAGCCTTCTCATTGATTGATATATTCTTCTTCTCATTTCTTCAACTATTTTCTTGCAAAAACAAATATAAAAAAAATTAAAATGCAAAAATAAAATCAAAATGCCAGATCCAGAAATTAAAATAAATCCAATCAAAACTTAATTAAGTAAATAATTGAAAATGAAATATAAACTTTCTATTGATGCTTGTGATGATATAATTGGTCAATGATATTATTGACGAATAGATCTGCATTTAGAAGAAGCTGTGGGCAAATAAAAATGCAGAAAATAAAACTCAGAAAATTGATTTTGTTTTAAAAATTCAGAGCTTGATCTTCTGCCTAATTTTAAACCCAATAAATGATCAAATCTATTAATTAAACCTCCTCATAAATGTTCTCCTCAATTTTTTCTATCCAACAAGCTATCCTGGGTCTCATTTGATCAAGTAAAACTCCATTTATGAGCTTACAAAGATGATGAGTTAAAATTGCCAAAATTCTGAATTTTTTGTTGTTTGAGGTAAAAATCAAAATTTTTAAATTAAATTCTAATCCTAAATTAGATCATAATATTTAATTAATTAATATTAATTAATTTTAATTAATCTAATTTGGTTACAATCTAATTCTAAATTAAGTTATAATTATCTATTAATTAATTATAATTACATTATTAATTTTAATTAATAAAAGCTAATTGAAAATAAAATTAAACTAATTTAAAAATGATTTATTAATTAATTAAAATATTAAAATATTATATTAATATTATAATTAAAATATAATATTAATTATAATATTTTATAATATAATTTTTTTAATTAATAATTCAAAAAAAATATATGATAATTCAAACCACGTGAGAGAGGAGTGAAGTGAGAGAGTATGAGTGATAAGGGAGAAGAGATTTAGGTGGAGGAATAAGTGGACAGTGAGGTGAGTATGACGTGAAGGAGAGTGGGGTGGAGGTACGGGATTCATAAGGAGAAATGAAACTTTATATTAAAATCTTTAAACCCTTCACATGTTTTCCAAATCGCAATTCGCAATTGCAAGTGTTTTGAGATTGTTCTTTTGTTTGATTTAAAAACATTGTGATATGCGATGTGCAATGTATCACATCGCATTTCGGCGTTAAAACTTATCACAAAAAATATATATATGCACGGTTATAATTTTTTTCGATGAGACATTTTACGATGCGAAAATGTGAGGGTGTGGCAAGGAGAATGAGTCGAGAGGTGAAATGGGGCCAACGTGGATTAACCATCCTATAATTTAGACTACAGCCACTTTGCAATTTTGGAGTTTTTGGTTAGCAATTTGTTTTAAAATTATAATTTGAAGTAAATTACCAATATCCCAAAACGTGTTTTAGCCCATTGTACAATTTGGTCAAGTAATTTTGTAGGACCATTATTGAAAAATGAAAAATTAGTAAGAATTAACTAAAAATTAATATTTACAATGAAAACTATTTTAATTGCAAAAATTGAAATATCATACACTTTATACATTTTTTAACCCAAGCGAGGAAATGATCAAACTTCAAAGGAGTGCCATTTACAAACCGGTTGACCAAACAGAGTGAAACAAGTATCGTTGGAAAACTTATGAAAAAAAAAGATTCAATGAAACAATCAAAATAGAAATCTGAAAAAAAATGAAAAATGAAAAAAATGCAAAAATAATTAACTTAATCAAAATCCTAAAAGGTGTTTAGTCAAATATTTTGTAGAAAGGGTCCCCATTATTTGAAGTACATAAGTAAAAAATGGGGGGGGGTTGCGATTTACCACAACAAGTCCTAAGTAGGTAAAGTAACATAAAAGGAGGTGACCCCCTTGGAAGAGTTCAAAAGGGAAAGGCCACATAAGTATACAGATCTACATCAAAGGACATCTCTCATAAAAAGAGCTAGACATGTATTGGATGAATGTAGACGAAGACCCATCCAAATATTGAAAAAGACAATGGAACATCCCTTGAATTTCATAATAAATGGGGCAGCTATAGATGAGGTGATCCTATAACTTTATTTCGTGTATGGCAAAGCTAGTAGATGTTATTGAGAAGAGGAAGATCATGATGATTATTTTCAACTTGATGCCAATGTAAATCAACTTCAAACCCACCAAGGGGGGTCAATTTTTAGCATTAAAAATACATATTTTTTAACTACTTTATTTAGTATATGCATATGCTCATAGTTGGCATTGAAATATTTTACTTAATATGGAAATTGACATATTTCATTTATAATCACATTTTCCATATCAAAATATTATTTTTTGATTAATAAATTTTTAAATACATGTCAATATTTTTTAAACTTGCATAATGAAATATTTTATTTATGACATACATTGAAAACTTTTATTATTAATAATAATACTAGTGTTCCTAAATCATTATAGAAATTGCATATCTTTAAAAATTACACCACTAAAAGTTGCACCAATGCTTGTTTTTCACATACCAAACAAGTTCTTAGAAGGAGACCAAAATGCTATATGAACACCCTCAGAGTAGAAATTTAATTTGAAAGTCCCAAAAAACCAACTTTCCCATTCAATAAGAAAATGATAGATAGGAAATGTAGGTGAAAATGTTGAAAAGCATAACCACTTGGTTCTTTTTCATATAACTTTTCTTGATGAATGAAAACAATGTATTCCTTTGTAGAAAAGCATGAGCTCTCAAATGATCCATAATAATTGCAAATTCTTGGGGCTTTCTTTCAAGGAAAAGTCCAATGTTCACTCTAAACTAAATTATGATCATCGATAACCACTTGGTGAATGTAGTAGTCAAACACTAGACCAACCACACTAGAATTTGAAATTGATTATATAAATCTGGAAATTAAGTATGTTAACACAAGAGTTCAATAAGCACTTGAATTTGGGTACTCGTGCCTACTAGGGAGATACTTCCATTAAAGGAAATCATAACACAAGCAGTAATATAACAAAGTATAAGTTATTTGAATGATGATGTTACCGAAGATGTAGGTAAATAATTAGGAAAATTTATGGCGATCAAGGGAATGATGGATCTCGAAGACAACATGATGATGTTGTTGGAGAGGGCCATATCATTATGGAGGGAGGGAATTAGTTTCTAAAAGTGTCTCAACTCAGTCTACTCAGTTGGATGGGTTGTTTATCTCAGATACAGTTATATTGGTTAAATTCAGTGTATCAAGTTCATGAGGGTAGGAGAGTGAGACAGAATGGGGATGGGAAGCTTAACAGTCCTCCACAAGGAAAATATATGCTTGCATGTAAAGGAAAATGGAATTATGGGGGATAATTTGATACAAAGCAAGGGTAAATTATGCCTCCCTAAATGCACATCATGAGACTGTGTTTAAGCTTTTCCATTCTGAAGCTACAAGAAGACTAGAGTGTAAGCACAAGAGAGAAGCTAAAAATATTGTGGGTTGAGAAGAGGGCCAAGATGGCCCTTTCTGGTTCTTCCTCTTTGAGACTGGAGGCACGATATTTAAGAGTGTTTATAAGGCAACAGTAAAGATGAGATGGATTTTCAAGCATATGCTGGCAGGGGGTGTTGGTGGACTTGTTGAATAATTAAAGTTTCCATAATTAACTCTGATGCATTTGTTGAACATGAATTCCTTAGGATTTCAACCTAGCGAATCTTAGTAAGATGGAAACTTTTTTGAAGTACTTTTTCCACACTAAAATTATCGACGGGCCATTTGTTGAGTTTTTGATGGGCCATTTTTCCCTATCCTTCCAACTATCTTAAGATTACTACACACATGCATACAATTTTTTTCATGTGGAAAGAAATATGCTAAAAACCTCAATGCCTGCTTGCATTAATCTGATGAATAGATGTATTAAAATTGATTTTCTCAACTGAGCACAACCTGCAAGTGAATAACCTATTCCTATACTCACTGAGAATCTCTAACCCAAAATTAGTCAATTTCTACCTCTGCTTGAGCCCATAATTCCTTGTGCAACTCCTTGATAAATTAGGCCCTTATTATTTAGGAATTTCTACAAAATGGAATGCACAATTCCCAAGTATGATCATCTGACTGCATGCAACACCTGTACACTCAAGACTAGTATACAATTGATGTTACACCGCCTTGGAATCTCTACCACCACTGGGGAACTCAAATTATCTGCATGCACTATCTATTTTAGGTTGATTGATCAGTTAACAGGATGATCACCAAGTTTGAATGAAGTCCCACTGCACAACTCATCTTCTAATGGTTCGTCCAAAAGTTGGAACTAGTTTAACTGAAAGCAACTTGACATAACTGACTTTGTTTGCTACAAATTAGCAATCACACACGATTAACTAAAATATAACTCCTCCAACTCGAATTTAATGAGTAAATCAGGTGACACAAGCCATGTCACACAAGCTAACTACATTCAAGTTTTCTAATGATGTGAAAATTCAAATTTTCTCAATTTAATCAAGGAAAAATCAAATTGAGAATTTCTTGCTACATTTTTCAATACTCCCTCTCAACAAGAAAGAGATTATCAACCACCCCTATCTTGAACCTATGTAACTTGAACTTCCCTCTTGACAAAGCTTTTTTCAAAATTTCAGCATCTTGTTCCTCTATTGGAATGTAGTGTAGCAACATTATCCGCCTTTGCGCACAATCCTGTAAATGGTGATATCTGATACCTATATGGTTGGATTTATCATGAAATGCAAGATTCTCAGAGAGCTTGATGCAACCCTCATTATCACAGTAGATCACAGTTGGATCCATCATCTGACCAAACAATCCAACAATTATCTTTCTCATCCATATCATCTCACATGTTGCTTGACTTGCAGTCATGTATTTTATTTTTTTTGAGCTGACCTCCACAGATATTTCCTTCATGTTGTACCAAGAAGCAAATGTGGACCTAACACTAAAACATCCACCTGATTTACTCTTTCAGTTTGATGGACTTCACACCCAATTTGCATCTATGAAGCCACACAACATCACTTCCTCTATACCATAGTCCAAACTGGGTAGTTCCTTTCAGATACCGTAAAACATGCCTAGTTTCCTTCCAATGGTTGGCCTAAACACAACTTTTCATTGTTGGTTCACTGCATAGCACATATCTAGTCATGTGTTCACAAGATACATGAGTTAACCCACTAGCTGCAAATCAATGGTAACATCTACTTCTTCACCTAAAGTGGCATCCTCCTTCCTCCAGTTGGTCACTGTAGGTGTCTCCATGGGTTTACAACTCTCCATGCATAATATATGCATTATCTCTTTTTCATACTTTCCTTGAGACAAATAGTTCCCCATCGCTTTACATACTTCTAATCCAAGGAACTAGTGCATGAGACCCATGTCCTTCATTTCAAAGTCCCTTGCAAGGTCCTCCTTGCAATATCTGATTAGTTTCTCATCACTAGTTAAAATCGAATCATCAACATATAAGAAAATAATAAGAAATTTACCTTCTACCAAGATGTGATAAAGGTTTTCATCTGTTTCACTTTTGGTGAATCCAAAACTAGTGAGATAGAATTCGATCCTGGTGTACCAAGCACAAGGTGCTTGTTTGAAACCGTACAAAGCTCACTTGAGTCTGCACACATTAGACTCCTGATCAAATGTCTCAAAACCTTTTAGTTTCTCGATGTACACCTCCTCCTCAATAACCCCATTGAGAAATGTTGTTTTTACATCCATCACGTGGATCTTCCACCCCATCTGTGTAGCCAGAGCAAGCATTAATCTATTGGATTATTACCTTGCTACAGGAGAAAAGGCCTCCTCATAGTCAATTCCATCAACTTGAGAGTACCCCTTGGCCACAAATCTCGCCTTATTTCTCTATTCTTTCATCTGCTGCCTACTTCACCTTGAAGATCCATCGCAAACCCACTATTGATTTATCTGCTGATCTTGGGACCACTTCCCAAACACTACTATTTATAATGGATTTGTATTCCTCCACAACTGCATCAACCCATAGATGTTGCTCTACTGTTTCCTCAAAAGAGGATGGCTCAATCTCTATAAGCTTAGTCATTAGAGCCATGTTGCCAGTGTTCCTCTCAGGTGACCTGCTTTTCCTACACAAATTTGAAGGAGCTCCCACATTCTCCCTCGCATCCTGCACAAGTATATCAACATCCATGGTTATTTTTCTGCCTTCTCTAGATGGTTATGCTTATTGAATGTCTCCACTCGCTGCTCCTCAATTTGTGTTTTCTCCACAACTTCTTAAGGATCCTCCTTTGGAGCTAAAAGCTCCTCTTCTGGTGCGATATAAAGCTCCCTCTCAAGGGAGCACCAAATCACTTTCTCCTCATAAAAAATTGCATCCCTTCACACAACTATCATTTTGAGGGATGGAAAATACACATGGTAGTTGTGGTGAGTTTCAGTGTAACCCAATAATACCCCCAATTTTGCAGTTGACTCAATATTATTCCTTGATTCTTTGGAGACATGGAAGTAAACAGAGGCTCCAAAAATACTGAAGACACATCTGACTTTCTCCCCGAGAAATCCTCCTGTAGTGTAATCATGCCAAGAATTCGATGAGGACTCCAATTCTGCAAATATAATGTTGTGCTACATGCCTCATCCCAAAAATGCAGAGGTAGGCCTTGGTCATGCAACATCACCCTCGTTGCTCCCACAATGCTACAGTTCTTTCTCTCAGCTATCATTTCTGTCGTGGGTTATGTGGTATTGTAAACTCTCATCGAATGCCTTCTTCCACACATAAATTTTTAAATTCATTCGACACACACTCACCTCCATTATCACTCCTGAGAGTCTTCACCTTGTTATTTTATTTCTCAATCAGTGCCTTGAATTCTACGAACTTTGAGAATGTCTCATATTTATTTCGCATGAAGAAGATCCAACACTTCCGTGAGAATTCATCAATAAAATTGACAAAATATTTATGTCTGGTAGTTAAGGCTATCGAGAAAGGTCCACAAATGTCAGAGTGATTCCTTTCTAGGATTTCTTGTGCTTTGTCTCCCGATCATGGAATGTGGATTTTATGTACTTCCCCAATGTACATCATTTACATACATCCTACTTCTTAAGTGCTCCTTTATGGAGGCCAGTGCTCATTTGTTGTATAATATTCGAGCTGCCATGATGCAAATGGCCAAGTATTTTGTGCCAAAGTTCACCGACATTGGGGCCCGCACTTTCTATGCCTTAATGTTTAATGCAACACAGTCTTCCACATCTACCTTATGCAAATTCTTCACACGAACCCCAATCTGCTTCACCTGTCCTATGGCTATGTGTCTCTTTCCTTTGTTGAAGATCACATCATAACCATCGTCTTCCAAAATGCAACATATATGAGATTTTTATTTAGGCCTAGAACAAACATGACAACCTTGAGCGTGAGAGGGGAGTTTGACTCCCTCTAAAAGGTGACTGTACCAATACCAGTCACGCTATACCTTTCATTTTCCCCTAGATTGATGTGCTTCTAGAGATATTTCTCCTCTAGGCCACTAGAAAAAAATTTACACCTTTTCATGTGGAACGATGCACCTGATTCCAAGTACCACACGCTCCCCATCACTGTGCTGGACATGCATGCGATAAGGGTAAAGTCAAGCTCGAACTGTGAATCCTAAGCTTCACTTGCTACTCCTTTTAAGGTATTCTTGCTTGCATTTTTGTGTGGAGACTTCACAGCATAGTGCATGTATTCATGAAAATGGAAGCATTTAATTTTTGACAAATCTTTCTTCTTTTCCCCTTGGCTGGATTCTGGTTTGGTTTGAGATTTCTTCCTTTTTCCATTCTTTCCCTTTCCAACCAATGTAATTTTTTCTTTATCCTCACCCTTGGATGAGGTCCCATCTTTAATATTCTATTTTATTTCCTCTTGTACCAAATCAGACCATAAGCATTCCCAATTCAGTAGTTCCCCCCTCTCGTTCACTGAACCTTGATAAATATGCCAGCTCTTGTGAAGGCCAAGAAGGGCTAGGCTTAGCAAGTCATCCTCTGAAAAAGTAACACCAACACCTGCAAGCTCATCACGAACTTGTGTGAACCTTCTCAAATACTACGAGATAGTGTCAATCTTCTACATCTTGATATTTCAAAGTTTATCCTTGAGTGTCAGCTTCCCGTGGTAACTACTATTCTAGAGTATATCTGTCACTGCCTACCACATTGCATAAGGATTTTATTTCCCATGAATATTGGTGATAATGTGGTCACGTACTCCCTCCAATAGGTCACGTACTCTCTCCAATATTATTCTACTCGCCTTGGCTACATATTTCTTCCAATGAGCAAGGTTCTTGGCATAAGATTTTGTCAGTTTTGCAATATCTCTCTTGATTTATTCTAGCAATCCATTGTCATCGAATACCTCATGCATGTGATCCTTCCACGTGATGAAATTAGAGTTTCCTTCCAAGACATACTCTAGCCTCAACCCGTTGAAGATAATCTTCCCATCTCTGAAGAGATCTTGCTACACTAAAATGCAAATTCGAACCTCTTGATAAACAACTTCAAAATTCCTCGTCTAATGTGAATCCTAATCTTATGCCAGGTCGAAATTATGGTGTAGATTTGCAACTTCTCATGAAGTTTTAATGAACATTATAAGACACAAACCTACTCTACTGTTATGTGGAATTTAATTCCCAATTTAGAACAAAATTTTCAGACATCCAATAATAAATAACACACATTTACACAATATTTTTTTGGGGAAAGTACTCTGCTAAAATCCCCAATGTCTGTTTGCATTAATCTATTGAATAAAGATGTATTACAATTGCTTTACTCAGTTGAGCACAACCTGCAATTGAATAACCTATCTCTTTGCTCGCTGATAAGCTTTAACCCAGAGTTAGTCAATTTATGCCTTTGCTTGAGCCCCTATTTCCTTGTGCAATTCCTTGAGAAATTAAGCCCATACTTATTTAGGAATTTTTCCAAAATGGACTGCGCAATTCCCAAGGTTGATCATCTGACTGCATGAAACACCTATACACTCAAGACTAGCCTACAATTGATGTTACATTGTCTTGGAATCTCCACCACAGCTTGGGAACTCAATTTATTTGCATGAACTAGCTATTTTGGGATGATTGATGAGTTAACTAGATGATCACTAAGTTTGACTGAAGTCCCACTGCACAACTAACCTTCCACTAGTTCCTCCAACAGTTGAAACTAGTTTAACCGAATACAACTTGAGATAACTAACTTTGATTGCTACAAATTAGCAATCACACATGCTTAACTAAACTATAACTCCTCCAATTCAAAATTACTGAGTAAACTAGGTGACACAAGCCATGTCACACAAGTTAATTGCATCCAAGTTTTCTACTCATGTGGAAATTCAAATTTTCTCAATTTAATGAAGGCATAATCAAATTGAGAATTTCTTGTTGTATTTTTCAATAATCCTTCAGGTGAATCTAATCCATCTTGTCGATGATAGTTAGGAGTTCCAGCACAAAAATGTGTTGATAATAGAAACTAATAGATATAAATAACATTCAAAATAAATGAAACAGTAAAAAACACATGTTAAAACATAATTGATGGAGACCCCAAAAATTACTCCAACTATGTATTGTTTATCCACCTTCAATGAAAGTGCCTCCAGCGCTCCTCTTATGAAGCACACCTTTGTTGTTGGCTACAATCACCCTAAATCCCATTTTTTTTTGTCGACCTCTGTCTCTCCACTTCCTGAAGAAACCATCAACAATGTAAAGATGAACCCCTAATCCTTTACCTTCACCACTTTTACTAACTTCTCGCATTTAAAATTTTAAGACGAAAGATTTATTTTGTCTTAAAAAGTTGTATTAAAATCCCCCTCCATGTAGTAGTGTTGAATGCAATGATAGAAAATTTGTCTCTAATCGTATTAACAGAGATCAAAGGGACAAAGGAGGAATTGATGTCCGGGAAATCTTTCGAGGAAAATTTGTTGTGTTCTTCAGAGTTGGCTACCACCCACAAAACGAATAGGCCAACAAATTGTTATCTTTATATAAGATAACGTGAATGGTAAGTGAAATAGAAGCCTCGGTATAAGCACAAGACAATAGTAGCATACAATTTGGCAGACTTAGGGCGCACTGTCAGAGTCAATTTTGTAGTTGTTAGATAATATTATCTTAAATTGATGTGTTTTTTTCTTAATTAATAATTGTCTTACATGAGTTTCGTCTTAAATGGTCATTGTCTTAAATATAAAGTTTTGTCTTAAATTTTTTTGTCTCAAACGATTTTTGTCTTAAAATAATTTTGTCTTAAGTTGTTTTTGTCTTAAATATAAAGTTTTGTCTTAAAATATTTTTGTCTCAAACCGTTTTTGTCTTAAATATAAAGTTTTGTCTTAAAATATTTTTGTCTCAAGTTGTTTTTGTCTTAAATTTAAAGTTTTGTCTTAAAATGTTTTTGTCTTTTTCTATTTTTGTCTTAAATATAAAGTTTTGTCTCAAATTCAATTGTTATTAAGTTTTAATGTAAACTAACTAAAATAAAAAGTGAATTTTTAAGACAAAAGATTTATTTTGTCTTAAAAAAAAGGTCTTAAAAGTGCCCTTGGTGTAGTCACGGGGGATTCACTGCGGGAGCAATACTATAGCACGTGGGTTCAAATTGGGGGATATATAATGAGGAAAAAATGACATAATATATTGGGTGATATATAGGGAGTAAATGGTTTTTATATTGGCAGGTGTAAAAAGTGGAGCTCAAAGTTAATGAAAAAATATAAAGGGGTATAAAAAATGTTAATGAAAAAATGGATACCTACAATATAGTGAAAGTAGGGGCTTTTTAAATTAGGAAGGTGTATTGGGTTTATATTGGTAGGGGGTTAAATAATTTGATTTTTAGAGTAATTTTCCAATATGAATTGAAATTAAGGGTATTCTTTAATATGCTATGATCACACGTGATATGTTAGAGGTTCGTTAAGTGAAGCCCCTGTGGGTGTAGTAGTGAAAGAAAGAAAATTGATGACATCAGACCAGTGATTAATTTGAAGGTCAGTTTTTAATTTCATTTGGAAGGGTATATATTTATCTAACTCTTCGAGGATGAAAGGTTATAAAAAAAAATCACTCCTACTGGAAAATATTTATTAAATAAATATCTCATATAAAAAAAAAAATCATAATGAAGTAATGTCTTTCTAAATCTTTAAAATCTTAAAAATTTAAAGAGTAGCTATATTAAAACACTAAAAAAATTCAATATAACTAGCAAATAAGTAAAAAAAATCTCAAATTCCATTAAAAAAAGGTAAGCATGTGTTTCTTATATTCATTCAATGATCTTAAAAAGTATTTGGGCTTACATAATTGAAATATAATAAGTAGCGTCCTATTCTAGCTCATTTGGAGCACTAGGTGAACTTAGAGATAGAAGCATTAACATATCTAGTGTCTCTAATGAAAATCTTTATCTATCATCAATTTTGATCCCGTTTAATTTTGAGAAGCCTCTTTCACACATTGATGGATAACAAGAATAGCTTGCCATAATTGCATCCAATATAGAAAATCTTCAATCCATTTAGGCTCATATCCGCATAGCTCTCATTCCATACATATTATTTTTAGGGTATGATTTACAAATAGTACAAATAAATTCATCCATTTCACCCAAACATCTAGCAATGTCCACAATAGATGATTCCCCAACGCTAAATTTTTCACATAAACATTTCAATTATCTTTTTCTTGGATAGTCTATATCATTCACTTGTTCATAATAATGTTGAGAAGTGAAAAAATTAGCCACATTAAATGTATGCAAATCTATGAATCGCCTATCTAAATATTTAATCACCTTTACAACAAAACAATTTCCCAAAATAATACAATCATCTAGTAGCCCCCATCTTTTCAACTTTGTAAAAATTTTGAACCTCAATGGATGTAAATGTACCATACCTATGCTACCTACAAATTCAAGGGTTCCTCTTTATTCTTTAACTAAAAAATAAGACATGTGCACTGCATCTACACAAAAAATGCTTCCCAAAAATTGTTTACAGAGCATGCTAATATAAACATCTAAGTAGTGCCAAACATGATCCTCTTCAAAAAAATTATTCAACTTATTTAATTCAGCGAACATGTTTGCAACTAGATGGATGCAAAATTTCACTTGAAATATTGTTTCCAGCTCATAAAAAATTTTCTCCGCTAACTCCCAATCCTTTAACAAAGAATGCATGAGTTTAATAAGTATTTCCATGACCTTTCCTCTAGAGAACTACCTAATTTGATGAATTGGTAAGACCACTAACTTAGTGATTTGAAATGTATACCTTATCTCTCTCAATTTTAAATGTATTTTAGTTGATTTCCCAAGCCATGAATAAACTTTGTTTCCAAAATTTTTAATATATTGCAACTCCAGAGAATGATAAGAAGACTCATTGATTGTTAATGCTTCCCTATGAGCTACACACTAGATAACTAATAAATGAGGAGCACACGGAGGTTATAATATAAACCCTCATGAACACTCCTCATGGAAGATGTACCATTTGAACCAAAACCAACAAACTTCATCAAATATAAATCCATTTATGCTAAAAGAGCTCTCACAAGATCATACACACATTCAGCTATTCCATCCTTTACTAGAGGAAAACATATAAACTTTGTTAAACAATGACCTCTTCCTCCTCCCTCAATTGTTCAAATGTGTAATATAAATAATCAATTATTATTCCATAATTTGATCAATTTTTTCATCAACTAAAATTGAGTAAAATGTGCTATGTAAAATATCCTCTTTTAGTTTGTTCCAATACACCTCTTTAGCTATTTGAGGAAACTATTTTCTTGGTGTGGTATTTTTGTATGCATAATATGCATCTGTTAGAAGCATGTGTGGAGTGCATTTATACCTATTCAAGTCACATATTGACACATTTCTAAAGATAAATCATATATAACAACAAAATATAGGTTTTCAATCACTAATATAATTCCCTTCTTCTCAGCATCTACTGTTAGTTCTACATGTTTAATGATTGGAATATTGCTTTGTTTCCTTTTTCCCTCCAAAATTTGTAAAAACAATTATGAACTTTTGAATTTGCATAGCCACTTAGACCACTTAAAAGAGTAAATTTATTTTAGCCCTTTGGGCTAGAAAGAGTTCAATTTTTAACCATACATCTAACTTCACTCTCTAGAAAGTTAACACTCAATCATTATACTCAGAAAAGACACATTCACAAATAAATTTATTTTTTAAGTATTATTTTCAAATTTAATTAAAAAATAAAAATTTGTAATTTAATTAAAAAATAAAAATTTGTAATTTAATTATTAAAATTAAAGTAAATTGTTTTATATTTTTTAAAATTACAAAATTAATTTATATATTTAAAAATACAATTAAAAACAAAAAAAACAAAAATACATACCTAAAATATATCACTAAAAATAAAATTTAAATATTTATATAAATCCATAAATAAATGACGTTTTCCATGCAGGTTTTAGTTCATGGAAATGAGTGAGACTTAACCTACTTCTTAACAAAACGGTTCCACTATTAAAACATATAATTTTTTTGTGATTTTCTTTGATAGAAAAGTTACATTCAATACTTAATTAGCTATGAGTGTTTTCTAAGAAAAATTTAAATACTTCTTAATGAAGTAATGCTTTCCATGCATTCTTTAGTTCTTTATAAGCGTCCATCATGGACATGATTGAGACTTAACCTACTTCTTAACAAAAGGGTTTGCCTATTAAAATATACAATTATTTTTTTTGTTATTTTTCTTCATCAATTGTGTGTAAAAGAGAGGAAAGTGACATTTAATACTTAATTAGCATATTTCTGTGAGTGTTTTTTGGAAAATTTAAAATTGATTGATTGGTTATTATAGTATAGACCTAAGAGTTTAGTTTATTGTTTATAGATTAGTATAGATTTATTTTAAATATGGTTTTTATTTAAGCTTAAAAAAATTAATTTTTTCAAAATTAGTGTAGATTTGTTTTAAATATGATTTTAACATCTCATATGCATATATTTCTTTACGTTAATATTTGTTTTATGGGAAAAAATATTTTTCTCACACGTAAAAAGATCATACTAGGCACCACTCATTCGGTGTGGATGTTCTCACTATATGCCCATCATACATTCTCCCTTCTCACTCAAAAATATCATTATTATTATTATCTATATAAAATAAAATTATATCTAATTTAATTATTTAAAATATATAACTCATAAATGAATGGAAATTATAAACAAATATTGCTAGATTACATCATATGAAAATGTAATATTATATCGTGTCAGGAACGCTTGATTTTAACATGAAGTTGTTTTACAGTGTCGTATATTTATTTAAAAAAAAAAAAACATATAATTAAGTTAAATGTAAAGATGATATTATAGTAGTATATTTAAGATTTTAAATTAAAAATAATTTTTATTTGAATATAGATGATATTATTAAATATTATTTAATTATTTTTTATAATATAATGTAAAAAAATTAAATATTTATATATTTATTATATATTTACAATTTAATTATTATAAATTCAATTTAATTTTTAATTTTTGGTTTACTAAATGTTGAGAGATCACATTTATTGTGTAAAATTTATTTTTAAGTGTAAATTTGAGGAAAGGTAGATTGAGTATTCTTAAATCTAAAATTAAAATGGAATTATGTTGATTTTGAACACTCTAATAAAATATTTAAATTATTAAAAAAAAAAATCACTTGTTATATATATATATATATATATATATATATATATGAGACATTCAAATAATTATGATTTATGGTTTAGATCTTCTATTAAAATGTAAATACATATTTCATCATGTTCAAAAGTAGAAAACATATATCTATAAGATAATATCTTTATATATGTAAATATGGAATTATTTTTGTTAATATTTTTTATTTTTTTAATAAGTTCGAAATTGGTGAGGTTAATAATCTCAAATAGGGTTGGGAATTGACTTGACATCAAATTTAGGAGTGTCTTCACAAAGCACCAAATCACGGTCAATTGAAGACCCATGAACATATTCTTTTAAATATTACATTAAGTTTTTTATTATTAATATTTTTTAAATGTTATATATCAATTATATATTAAAGGTGAAATTAAATTCAACTCTTCTTCATAATGTTAAATAAAAAGATAAATCTCTCTTTTAATGGAAAGAGAAAATTTAAGAAATTTTTAATTTAAACTATTTAAATTATTATTATTAATATTATTTAAAGTTCATATAAAATTATGTTATTTAATATGGAGATTGATTTTATTTATTGCTAATACTAATTTTTTATTATTATTATTAATGTATTTTTGTTTTAAATATTACATGTCAAATAAACATAAACACAATGAATTATACATCATTTAATATTAATAATATTATTTTTATATATTATATGTTAATTTCATATTAAATATTATAGGAATTGTATAACTCAAAATGATGTGTAGATGTAATGATGGCGTTGGGCGGGAGACAGTCGGGTTTGAATGGCGATGGGCGGGAGAATGCACAGGGACTGTGCGCCTCTGCAAGCGAAGAACAGACCAGGAAATGCATGCAGATTGGGCTACGTTCTCAAGGAGAGGTGGAGCTCCCATTTTCTATTGCTGGAAGGCTGTCGTCTTTTGTTTCTGAAGGCAGACAAGTCGGGAGGGCGGGAGGAAGTTTGACAGGCAGAGGGAGCGCGGCACCATTGGTAAAGGGCCTCGATCTGCAGGGGAAGGGATTGTTTCAATGCTCAAATGCGGAAGAGAGGAATTTTGCTGTGGGTGATTATCAGAGAGTGTATTTTTCAGAGTATGAAAAGGGTCAGGATCCTTCTGTGCTCACGAATAGAAGGGTGGATGGATTCAGTGAAAGGGAGAGCTTGAGAGCTATCCCAAACCATATAAGCCTGGAAGAACAGTGTGGGATACCTGTTTCTGAAGGCACAAATGAGACGGGCTCAAGCAAAGTAAGGGAGCCTGGAGAGTCGAAGAAGGGGGGCAGGAAAAAGAAACTGATCAAGGTCAAAAGAGCAGAGATAAACTATGTTTTGGGTGAAGATATAGGTTGGGAGCAGGTTTCACAAATGGCTAGCAGAACACTGGTTGGCAAGGCTATGGGGAGGTTTTTCGTACTGAAAACCGTTGTTGCATGGGCTGAAGCGAACTGGAAAGTTGTCATTGGATATGTGCCTGAGGTGGTGTCCCTCTCAAAGGGGTGGTTTGCTTTCAACTTCCTGCATCCTGATCATATCCACTGGGTGATGCATCGGTGCTGGGCTTTGGACCATACTCCAATGCTCCTAAAACATTGGCACCCTCTTTTTGATGCAAGTAGAGAGAGGGTGGACCCGGTCCCATTGTGGGTTCGTATACCTGGCCTGCCTCTTCATTACTGGACAGAGGAACATCTCCGAGGTATTGGCAATACGCTTGGGGTCTTTCTAGAGGTTGATCTCTCTTTCTTTAAGACAAATCACAGGCGTGTTGCTAGAATACTAGTCATGATTAACATCAGAGAAGGCCTAGCTAAATCTCTGAATCTCCGGTGGGGGCAATATGACATTAAGCAGCTTCTTGATTATGAAAATGTTCCTTTCAGATGCCGTCGGTGCCATGCATATGGCCATCCTGCCTCCGATTGTGGTTTTTTCTCTCGACATGTAAAAATACAGTGGTCTAGTCGCTCTGAGGTGGAACCATTCTCAAAGGGGGCTGGCTCTGGCCCTTCCAATACGCAGCCATTGCCCACTACAACCTTTTCATGCGTTTCGAACCCTGCTGCCAATGGTTCCAGCATTCCGTTTGATGTGGGTTTCCAGGCGTTGGGTGCGGATTCTGGTCACTCTTCTGGGCTGGAGTCGCTCTCTCAGAATTCTGACTGTGGTTCATTATCTGCTGTGAAGATCCATAGTCATCATTATGGAGCGGATTTCCAGTTGAGGGATGATGGCATGTTGAAAGAAGTGTTAACATTGCTGAAATCTTCTCTCATGGGATCTTTTCCATTCTCCCCCAACATCAATATTTCTCTTAACTTGGTCTCGACTTCAGTCTCGGTTCGGAAGGATGATTGTGGTATGTTACCTATTGATGTTCCTACTTTTTTTTCTCAGCCAGCTCCCCAAGAGAAGGCCACTGTTTTCGATCCAGATGAAGGGTTGGTAGCTCCTTTGGTAAACTCTTCTCCTTCGGTCATTGGCTATAATCTTAGATCTAGTGCTAAAAAAGGTGCAGGTGGGTTCAGGAGGGGGAAATCCCCAGCAGCTCGGGGCAGGGGTAGGATCTCTTTTTTGGCGAGAGCTGAGGATAGAGCTATGATGGATGTACATGATGGGAAGCAGATTTCAATTGAGAGGGCGCTTAGAGAAAGCCAATCCCTGAAGCCTGGTGTGTAATGAAGATTATGTCCTATAATTGCAGGGGCTTGGCAGGTCCCCATAAGAAACCTGCTTTTCGGAGGATTATATTTATGGACTATCCGGATATAATCCTGCTTCAAGAGACTTTAGGTGAAGGGACTGTGGTCAAAGCTAGATTGGAAGGTTGGTTGCCAGGTTGGAATTTTGAGACGCTGGATGTTAGAGGGAGGTCGGGTGGTTTGGCAGTGAGATGGAATGAAAGAACAATCAAACCACTAAACTTCTGGGGTATGGAGTCGGTCCTGGGTTTAAATTTTTTGGCGTTGGAGCTAGGTGAAGCTTTTAATATTTTTAATATTTATGGCCCATATCAAGATAGGATCCCTTTCTGGGACTCACTCCTGGGTAACTCTTTACTCAAGGGGGACTCGGTGATTTTGGGAGGGGATCTGAACTTTTCTTTGGGCCAGTTTGAGGTCTGGGGTCCTCATGCATAAACTGATTTATTGATTGGGTACTTCACACAAAAATTGGAGGAGAATATTTTGCTTGATATTGAGCCCATAAAGATGAAACCCACCTGGAGGAACAATAGATGTGCTAAAGGGAGAGTTGTGAAGAGACTTGATCGTTTCTTGGTGGCTGAGCAGATTGTGGACAGGCCTTTTCAGATTAGGTAGTGGATTGGATGTGGGGGTGCATCTGATCATTTTCCTATTTTTCTTGAGTTTAAGATCGGGCCTAGGCAGCCTCCTAGCCCTTTAAAGTTTAACAAAATCTGGCTTAGGGATGATTCATTTAAAGCTCTTGTTCTCGCTAGGTGGATCCCCTTTAGGGCGGATAGTACTCTTTCTGCGGCTTTTCAATTTGCTGAAAATTTTAAACGTATCAAGGATGCTGTGAAGGTATGGTCGGCTGCTAAGAGACAGAGGGAGGATATGGATATGAAGCAGGTGGAAGAGGATCTACGCTTGATCTATGAGGGGATTGGAGGGGGGTTTCAATCTCAAGTAGATAAAGATACTCTTGTTTCTCTTGAAAAAAGAAGGAACTCCCTACTTATGGATAAGGAAGAATCTTGGAGGTTGAAAAGTAGGGCCACATGGTTGGCATGTGGGATGATAATAAAAAAAAATTTCATGCATATGCTTGTGGTCGGAAGGTGGCTAATACTATATGGAGTTTAAGAGATGGTCAGGGAATTGAGCATTCTACCTTTGAGGCTAAAGCTAAGCTGGGGTTCAACATTTCAAGGCTCTATTTAAGGCTCCAGCTCACGCATCTCTTACGGAAGTGATAAGAGTGGCTCAAATTTTCCCGAGATTTGTGGAGGAGGCAGATAACAGATCATTGATGGCTGAGGTTTCTGAGAAGGAATTAAAGGAGGTTCTTCGTAGCTTCCAAAAAGACAAAAGTACTGGGCTAGATGGATGGTCGATTGAATTTTTCTTGGCTCTATATGATGTGTTAGGGGCATATTTGTTGAAAGTAGTGGAGGATACCAGAATTTCAGGGAGGATTCCTGCTTGTTTTAATTCCACTTTCATAGCTTTAATTCCGAAAGTGGATAACCCTCTTTCTCTGGCTGATTTTTGTCCTATCTCTTTGTGCAACTGTATTTATAAAGTGGTAGCCAAGGTGGTTGCGAGAAGACTCAAATGCATTCTGTCTACTCATATCTCTGGTGAACAATTTGGATTTCTGGAAGATCGTCAAATACATGAAGCAATCGGAACTGCTCAAGAGGCTCTCCACAGCATGAAGACCAAGAACCTCAAAGGGACTGTGCTGAAAATAGATCTCTCCAAAGCATATGACTGGGTAAGTTGGTTATATATACGTATGCTCCTGACTCACCTTGGCTTTGGCATTGGTTTCATAAGATGGATTATGAGCTGTATTACAACTGTCTCTTTCTCTGTTTTGCTTAATGGGGTTGCATCTCCCTTTTTTCATGCTGAAAGGGGTCTTCGCCAAGGCTGCCCCCTTTCTCCCCTTTTGTTTTTATTGGTTGTTGAGGGCTTGAGCAGAGCTCTTCAGGAGGCCAAGAGACAGGGTTCCTTGAAGGGAATTCAGGTTGCTCCTAATTTTTTAATCACTCATCTACTATTTTTTGATGATGTTTTAATCTTCTGCTCTGGATCGATGCAAGATGCTATTACTATTGGTGAGATTTTGGACCTGTTTAGCAAGGCCACTGGAATGGAAGTGAATGCTGGGAAGTCTTCCATCACTTCTCATTTTCTGAGGGAAGAGGAGAGGCGTGAATTCGTGAGGATATTTCCCTATAATTCTGCTGGTTTGGATGATGGGTTGAATTATTTGGGGTTCCATTTAAAACCCAATGATTATAGGAAACATGATTGGAGCCGGTTGCTGGAAAAGCTGGAAAAGTGCTTAAGAGTTTGGTGTCATAAATGGCTGTCTAGAGCTGGGCGTTTGACTTTAGTTAAGTCTGTTTTGGAGGCTGTCCCGATATATTGGTTGTCCTTCTCTTGGATTCCAAAGGGTATTTTGGAGGCAGCCAGGAGAATTTGCTTTAGATTCCTTTGGAATGGGAAACAGGAATCGCTGGTGACCCCTTGGGTTCGGTGGGAGAAAATTGCAGTCCCTAAAGGGTTGGGAGGATGGGGACTGAAAAATATTTTTCTCTTTGCTCAGGCTCTTGCATCAAAGGGTGGGTGGAGGCTCATCAATGTTGACAGTCTTTGGACACAAATGATCACACATAAATATATTGCTCCTTTTTCTATTGTAGATTGGATCAGGAATCCAAGAAAATCCTTTGCGAGTGGGTCAGTGATTTGGAAGGCTCTAGTTAAATCTTTTCACATTCTAGAAACAAGTCTGGCTTGGGATGTGGGTAGTGGCAGGAAGCTTCGGGTTGGTGAGGATCCTTGGATGGGAAGCGTACTACAACACCTCCTTCCCAGGCGCACGGTTGAGGCCTTAAGGAAGAGGGGGATTACCTTTCTCTCCCATCTTGCTGATCCGGTTCGGAGAAGGTTGGGCATTCAGCCTTGGATTTTGGCCTCTTCTTTGGGGTTGGAGGTTCATGATGAGAGGGCATTGGCTGTTTATATCCATGCTTTGAAACAGGCTCATATTTTGCTTCAAGAGAGGGAGGATAAGATTGCATGGGATTTTGATTCTTCGGGGATCTATTCTCCTCGGGCTGGCTTCACAAAATTTAGTGCTGGGGCTGTCTTGGGTGAAGAGCGGTGGTGGTGGAAGAAACTCTGGAAAATAAATTGTCCTCCTAAGACTCGCCTTTTTATGTGGTGTGTCCTTGAAAATAAAGTCCCCACCTGGGATGTTCTGCAACATAGATGTTTTCAGGGCCCTGGCTGGTGTTGTCTGTGTAAATTTGATGAGGAATCAATTAACCATATATTCCTCAGCTGTCCTTTCATTAAAGGGGTTTGGCTGGAATGTTCCAGGTTATTGGGTCTTCTTTGTAGATGGGAGGGCTTAACTGTGTCTCATGCATGGGATTCGTGGTGGGTGTCTTATGCTGAGCAGAATCTAAAAGCTCTGCCTCTCCTTGTCATCTGGGGATGTTGGTTGGCTCGTAACCACCTACTATTTGATGGGACGGTCAGTACTCCAGAGATCATTGGTGCCATGACTATAAGACTGCACTCTGCTTTTCCTATCCATATCTGTGCCGCCAATCAAAGGGAGGTCCTACTATTGGACATTGATAGGAGGAATCCTTGGGGATTTTTTGATGGGGCTATGCAGCAAAATGTTTGTGGTGGAGGGGCTCTGCTGTTTCTTTCTGAATCTCATTGGTTTGAGATCTCTGTTGGGCTTGGGGAAGGAGCAAATAATTTGTTGAGCCTCAATATTCTTCGAATGTTCGCTGTGGAGAAAGGCTGTAGAAAGTTAAATTTTTATGGGGACTCTTTGAATGTGATAAATTGGATAAAAGGAATTCAGCAATGCAGAGTACACCATTTACAAAACCCGTTTCGCTCTATTAGGGAGATCCTCCTTTCACTTGAATCTTTCTCTTATCAGCATATATATCGAGAAAATAATGATGAGGCTGATCAAGCTTGAAAGAGGGGGATTCAGCAGGACGTGGGTTTCTGGAGGATCAGAGAACATCAGGATGGCGATATCACTGAATATTTACATCCATCTTTATTTGATTGAGAGGCTACAGTTTTCCTATGTTGGCCTGACAACTAATTGCCAACAGGATGCATACTCATGGTGTGCGTTTTTTCTCTACAGTTTATGTGAAGGTGGTTGTGAATTATCACTGTATTTTATTTTTGTTTTCTTGCTCGGTGGACTATTTGCAGTGGGCTGGAATCTTTTAACAGGTATGACATGTAATAGTCAACGGGTTGCTTACACTTGGTGAGCGTTTTCTCAACATTTTTGCTGATGGAGGCTGCGAAACCTCTGTTTTATTGTTTGGTATTTCTCACTTGAAGGGCTGCTACAGCGAGATGGACACAATTTTTAATTGACACACATTGACATTGTTTCTCCCCTGGGCAGTGTATTATTACAGATTTTTATGATGTGTTTTATCTGCTTGGTGCATCCAGAAGGTCCTTTGATTGTCTGAGCTATGATTGGCTCCATGAAGAACATTAGAAATCTTTTTTCTCGGCAGTGGATACTTGCTACACTGTTCATAGTAGCAAGAAGTGTTTCTGTATATTTTTTATGATCAGCTTGTTTTTCCAAATGGAATAGGGTATATGCCAGATTTTGTTTCTGCATAGGATTGTTTTCTCTTTGTAACTGTTTTTGCCTACAAACTCCTGGGTTTGTCTACTTTGATCACACATTTATGTGATTCACAATGTAATTTTGTACTCACCTGCAGTAATGAAATTACGCTTTTTTCTCGAGGAAAAAAAAAAAACTCGAAATATTTTTTTAAATTTTTAATTTTTTTATACTTTTCATTACTTTAGTTTTTTATAAAGTTGATGTGAAATTAAAATAGAAATTGAAAATTTTATTTATGAATAACATTATTTTTTATGTTGTTATTATTTTCTAATTTGTTAATATAAGTATTATTTTATTATTTTTAAATATTAACCATTTTTTTATATCAAAATATAATATATTTCTCAACACAATAAATTATATTTAAATTTTATTATTATTATTATATTAAATAATAACATATGGAAAAAAAAAACCAATTTTCCATCATACAAATTTATGTTCGCATTATTCATAAAATTTTTAAGCTATCAATATAAATGTAAAAATGTAATCTTTAATGGTAAAACGGTTCATATAAAAATCAGCTGATATTTCAATTCACTTTTCTTTTATTTTGTTTAAGTCAGTTTATTTTTTATAAACTGAACTTTGGGCTTTGTAATTATTTTGTAAAACTCAGTCTACGTAAAATATCATTTCCTGTTTTACCTAAATCCAACTTTTAAATTTAAATAAGACCGTGGACAGATCGACTTTTCGTACGCGCAGATCTTGCTTCATGTCAGTCTCCATCATTGATGGTCTTCATCATTCATTGTATTACTTATTTATTTATAAAAGGTAATCATTCAAAAGGTCTTAAAAGTATGTCGTTTTAAAATGATATTTGCTTAAATAGCAGAAGTCTATTTGTTATAAGGTTTTGAGTTTTAAAGGTTGAATTTGTTTATACTTTAATTTTGTAGCAATGTGTTGAAATTGATAGAGTTGTGAATTTTTAATAATCTTAGTGTTGTAATAAATTCAATATCATATTTTGAGAAGTTCTAATCCAGTTTTTTTTAGTGTATTTTTTAGTTGAATGTGTTAAGCAAGAATTTATTAGAATTGCAAATTTAATTTACTAGAATTATAAATTTGAATTTTTACAAATAATTAAACAAAATATTCTGAAAAATAGAAAAATGTTAGATCTATTTTATAGATTTTAACTAACAAAAACTCAAAATACACCTAAAAATAATTTCCCCAATTGTAATCCAAAACTCCAAAACCTAAAATAATGTAACAAAATCATTTTAAAATTCCGTAAGATATATCTTTTTATATAATTTCCAATATTACAAAAAACAGTTCAATTAGTTATATATAAATTTTGTTAATTACTTAATTATATCATCATCATCATATTTCCGTACAACGAATCAAGTCAATCCGTATCAATTCTCTTAAAAAAGATCTAAAGACATCCTTATCAGTTTTCTCAAAAACGATTCAATCAAACACTGGCTCATTTTGGTGCAAACAAATCGTGCACCAAAATCAATAAATTGTTTATCAATGGTTTCATCGTTAATGTAAAGACAAAATGATCACCTGTATAAATTCTGAGAGAGAGTTGAGGAGCAGATCCCGGAACTCTGTAACAGTATAGTGTGCACGAGTGATGGGATTGATATAATAATTGTTCGCAAAGTCATCAGTTCCCATGCTTATGGCAAACAAGGCCCTCGATATTATATCACTGCCATTCTGCCCGCCTACCATATTCACAAGCTGCTCCTCTCGATAAAGCTTGATGATGCCCTAGAGTTAGAACATTCTGCACGATTTGAAGAAATATTGTATTTCAGTTATGAAATTTTTTTTATTTTTTTTTCAAACCTCCACTTAAATTCAAATTATTATATCTTTATACCCAAATCTGAATGCTTATATCGTTATAACATCACGTGTAAAACATTTACTCGCCGTTGTGAGTGAGGTAGCATCATCGTATCCAGCAGCAGAAGAAGCAAAGCTTGTGCCTGTCAGAATTCGTGGCCCACGGAATTCAGGGTCCAAATATGCGGGCACTATATTCGGAAGGCCTGCTAATCCAGCTGTATACATGTTGGAAAAGATAAACATAAACATTATTACCAAAGGATAATAAGAGTATTAGAGTTGGAAAAATTAAACCTGAACAGTTTTCCAAACGAGAACACTCGAAAATTTCTGTTAATTTTACAGAAAACTATACCGGATCAATTAGAAGCACCTATAAAAGAAGCTCACTATCAGTTCCTAAACCTAGCCATGAGATATTTTCTTTCTACATGATATCAAAAAGTGAAAAGAGTGGGGCAGTATAAGTAAGTACAAAGTATATCAGTTGCTAATTTTCCGTTGGTAAATCGACCAGTGGATTTATGGTCCACGAAATCTTTCCCATGTGGAGGAAAGTTGGCCTTCGCAATCGTTGGAAGTGCATTATTATTACCATGGTCTACAATAAAATCTCCAAATATGTACACGGCCGGCACCAATGGCCGTGTGGCCTTTGTATCTGCGTACGTTAAATGTGGTTCACGCAATGCAAGGAAAATACTGAGACATGCGACAATACAAACATTAACACACCCCTCCATAGCCAATACTTCGTCTGAGTTACTCAGAGAAGTACACTCACACACCAACGCTAAATAACGGGCTGATGGGAATTCCCAGTAGCGATGGGTGATCAGTTACTTTCGAGCGTGATTTCGGTTAAAATATGTAATTATGTACGGTATGTATTTTTAGAGAATCAGTTAAGTGAATTAGTTGAGTTGAGTGATAGAAATATTTGGTGAGTGAGTTAGAGAGTGATAAGTGAGAGTTGATCAAGTTGAATTATGTGAGAGTGTGTGCATATCAATTTAAGTTAAACATCTTTCACCAGATTCATTGTATTTAGATTGTGATTTATAGCAATTGAAGATTAATTGAAGAACTGCGGTTAATTGTTTCTTGTGTGAAATACTTGTGTTATCTGTGTATTTGAATCCTCTGCCTATTCAACAATTTCTCAATCGACAGCATCCAGGCTGGGTGAGTTAAGGTGATGTGAGACGGTCATCTGGGCGTGGCCACCAACAATTGGATGCCCCCTTTCATCTATTAAACTCGTGTCCATGATGACATTGCTGTCAGTTAGAATGTCCTCCTCTTCACAACGATCCCTTAACTTGTTCTTGAGCTATTGGCCATTAAATGTGGTTGGCATATACTACTTAGGGTTAGATTTAAATTTAAATTTAAATCTAAAAATAAGCAATATAATGCAGATAGCTTACGAAATAAGCTTCGCCTAAATACACTTTCTTTATGTAAATAAAGGTGAGTAGTTATATGTCGTAAAGTTGCAATGTAGCAAACGTCGTCTCAATGATATTATACAATTATGTGATAATTTTGATCACAGAAATTTTGTAATTTTTATAAATTTTTCATATTACAGTTTTAGATATTATTTGTATGTGAATTATTTTTAAAAATGCCTGATCAGCTTATATAATTTAACAACCTTGTTGTAATGGAGAGACAGATAGTAGCTTCTCAAAAGTTTACTAATAACTATTTGTCAAGTTGTTGGCTATTAACTTTTTTTTTTAATCCATATATATGTAATCAACATTGAGGCTATTAACTTATTCTGGGTCCAAATATATATATATATTCAATTTTAAAATCACTTTAATAGAGTAAATATTGTTTTCCAACTTGATGGAAGTTAAAAGTGTATTTTTCTTATTTTGGAGTTATGAATTGACATATAATTTCTAAAATCTCATTTTTATTTGAAAATGTACATAAAAAAACGCTGAATTTTTTTTAAAAATAATCAGTTAGATTAATATGGATTTTTCATTTTGGGAGTAGAGGATTGTTAATTTTTTTTCAATTTTAAAAGATTTTTTTATTTAGATTTTAATTTTTGTTATTACAATAATTTTTTAACATATAAATAAATTCAAATCCTAAAAAAATATTTATATTAATTTAAATAATTCATAATTCTAATTTATAATTTATAATCCCAACAAATCTCCAGCTAATTCAAGAAAATTTTGAAAATATACTCTCTCTATATATATATAACATAGCTTTTTGCTATAAAGCTTTTAAAAATGACGAGTTTGTATTAACGTTGAACTCACGCAAGTTATATGTAAAAAGTATGAAGAGTTCGCAACTCGCTGAGTAGAATCCACTGGAATCTAAAAATAGTAAAGATCCTTTCCAAAAAAAGTAAATTCACGACCGGGTTTATGAAGAGTTCGCAACTCGCTGAGGAGAATGCACTGCAATCTAAAAATAGTAAAGATCCTTTTAAAAAAATAATATTCCCGACCGGGTTTTTTTGTAAGGGATCATTGATGTGGTTGGGCATTATATACCCACAATCTTGCAGTGCGAATATGATATGCGGGTAGTTGTAGATTGTTTTGGTGCAAAACGGAGGAGAACACCACCTTTTTTTTGTCACCGCTTACACGTTGTTTTTCCAAAGTTGAAAGGTCATTGTTGCAGAGAAGTCCGCGGTTGTTTTTCCAAAGTTGAAAAGTCATTGTTGCAGAGAAGTCTGCGGTTGTTTTTCCAAAGTTGAAAGGTCATTGTTGCAGAGAATCCAAAGATCGCAACGTGTCGTGAGGAGCTGCAGTAAAAATCCCTGAAACAACTATATCTTATCACAGGACATCACAACACAATTCAATGGAGTGTGTACCAATTTTCTAAGATAATTGCGAAAGAAAGAAATTATTTTTAATTTTGATGAGGCTAAAATAGTTTATATATCTCATCACAGGACATCGTAACACAATTCAATGGAGTGTGTACTACTTTTCTAAGATAATGGAAAAAGAAAAAATTATTTTTAACTTTGACGAGGTTAAAATAGTTTATGGTATAGATTGCTTTTTTATATAGTTTTGGTATTCTGTATTTTTTTTTAAGTTTTACAATAAACTCTTCTAACTTATAACTTTTTGACAAATTCTTAACTAATAAATTATGTAAACACTAACTAAATAAATTATAACTAAATATAAATTTTGAATATCTGAACTTTTATAACAGTATCCTATAAGATTTTAGATATTCCCAAATATATAACTTGCAGATATAGGATTTTAGATATTCACGTTACGTAATTATTAGATTTTGTGTTTTTATTTTTGTTTATAGAAGGATTTTATCTTATTTAATATAAAACTTTTTAAGTAAATTTACAATATAGTTTAAAGGATTTACAATTATAAGCATTGGGTACATACAGTGAAAGACACTCAGGACTCGTTATTACATTGAGTGTCCCTGTGCTTAGGTCGCTGTCTTCTCGTTTTTTTGCCAACACGGTAGTCAAAAGCGTGCCTCCCAATGTATGTGTTTAGTATGTGTTTATGACTAAATTTGGAGGAGTGCTGTAGATAGCTTGTGACAATTTTAGAGGTGCGGCTTGTTTTAGCAGTTTTCGGTAGCATATTTTTTAAGAATTTTTCTTAGTAAATTAGTTTAGATAAATATTTTTAAAATATATAATAAAGTTGTTGTGTTAGTATGATGATTTTTTTTGTTTTATAGAAAATTGATAAAATAGTTTATATATATATGTATATATTTTGAAGGTTGCAACAAGAAACAGTGAAATTGGCATCCACAAACAACATTTTTGATCTTAGTGAAAATTAAGCACCTACACTAGGTGGGGCCCACACAAGCTATTTTTAGGTGTATGTCTATTTTTAGAGTGTTGAGCAAAGTCTATTTATAGCGGGAGTCTATTTATAGATGGTTGAGAAAATTCTATGTATGGATGGGCCTCTATTTTTGAAATGCATATGCAAAGTCGGTTCGTAGATTGCATGTCTAAAAATAGAATGCATGTCGATTATTATTATCTATTAATAATAATTAGACAATAAATAATCTATTCTCTTGAAGCACTTGATTTCAGTTAACTGATGTGGCAAACCAGTTGACTCGAGGAATTACGAGTTCTAAGGTTGGTTGGTGGGACATACAAGTGGACTTCATTGTAACTGACTGATACAAAGTTGTAAAAGAGTTGGATGTGTAGTTAAGTGAATTAAACTCAGTTGTGCTAGTTGTAACTAAAGATACACTAGTGAGATATCGGTGAATTAAATATTAAATTAATTCACATAGAGTGATCTCACGTGCAACTGAAGATTTACTACTGTTAACTACATGCATGTCAGATCCAATGGAGACCCAATTGAGAGATAGGTGAAAGGGACAGTTTGACTATCAGTTGTGACATTACTGGGTGCACTCATGCAACCACACACACATTGGAGATGCCTATGAGTATTGTGCAGTCAAGGCAAGGCTAGAATTAATCATTCAGAGGTTCTTGACCATCAAGGATTGCGCAATGGAGGCAGTAAATTAGTGCATGAATTTGTCAATTTTTGTATGACACTGTGAGACGATTGTATATTGTACTGAGAGCTCTTGCATTAGAGTTTGTATGAGATTGTTTCATGATCCATGATATATACATAATATATGATAGTGGGGTTTTTAGCTTTATGTTTTCCCGATAAAAACATCTATGTTATGTGTGATTGATCTTTCTTCATGTGTTTGCAATTGGTGATTAAATTTCTGCAAAGATTTAAGTAGAAGGATTCTCTATTTGACAGTGGCATATAATTGTTAGATCAGGAGAATCCAGGCAATACATAATTGTATTAAGATTTCTACATGGTATCGAAACAAAGAAGATTGCAATTTTGAATCAGTAGCTGAGTTTGTTGGTGGAAACAATTCGAATTTGCTGCAAGAATTTCTTGATGCAATAGTTGAGTAAACATCAAAATGGATTTCAATGATTCGTGGCGGCGGGAAGGACGGGATGGAGGCGGTGCTTGAAGATAATGGCTTGAAGGAACTCATCGACAGTGATGTTCCTAAGCCCACTTCGACGGATGTTGCATTACTTGACGCATGGAAAAAGAAAGTAGCAAGGGCAAGGAGGATTTCGTTGGAAGGTGTACGAGACCACATTGTCTCAAGCTTTCATGGGAAAGCCACTCCATATGCTATGTGGAAAGCTTTGACGGATCTTTTCGAATGAAGCAGCGACCATAGGAAATTGGCGCTGAAGGATAAACTTAGAAAGATCAAGATGGAAAAGAACAACACAATTCCGATATACTTAACAAAGTTTTTCCAATGCAAGGATGAGCTTGGGAGTGTAGGAGTAAGTGTTGTTGATGATGATTTGGTGAGCTTGGCTCTCTTGGGACTTCCTAATAGTTGGCACATTTATGAAGACTCTATCAACGAACGGGAAAAGCTACCAGATTAGGAACGACTGTGGTCGGATCTAGTGTAGGAGGAGTCCAGGCGGAACACCAGAGATGGTTCTTCATCAAAGCATGATGATGAAGAGGATTGTGCTTTGGCTGCCAATGCGAAGAAGGGGAAGGGGAAGAAATTCCATTCTAAATCTCAGGCCGGTGAATATGGCAAGGAGCACAACATGTCCAAAGTGAAGTGTTTTCACTGTCATGAGTAGGGAAATATTGCCACAAATTTCCCATATAAGAAGAAGAACAAGATGGCTACTGGAGCTGCCACTGGTGAGGCTCTTGCCTCGCAATTTGAGCTTGACTTCTCATTGATTCCATGCATGGTGTCAAGTGCATTGGGATCGAGGTGGTACTTGGATAGTGGTGCTTCCTTTCACATGACAGGAGATAATAAAATTTTCAGTGACTTGGAGGAAAAAGATCTCCATATGCATATTGAGTTGGGCGACGATGGACGATACAGTGCGACTGGCATTGGTACAATTACCTTTCAGAGGAAGTCAGTTAAAATCTTTCATTTAAAATATGTTATGCATGTTCCAGGTTTGAAGAAAATTTAGTCTCAGTTACAATGTTAGAGGATAGAGGCTATGATGTTGTCTTTAGTGAAGGAAAAGTTTTCCTGCAACACAAAGCAACAGGGCAAGCCAAGAAGGTTGGGATTCGAGTTATGAATCTCTACAGACTTGATGTATATGGGATTTATACTAAGCTTCCTACTATTGGGAAATGTGAGAAAGTCATGCAATTGATACTAGAGAGGGAGCTAGATTTGCATGCAGGTAAGAGTGAACCTCGGGATGTGGAGCAGCCACAAGATGAGGATGATGGAGTGGGAGCAACCACTCATGCAGAGAAATTCCATGCCAGATGGGCAGAGGGAGTGCATGCAGCTATACCACCAGGTGAGAGGTAGGGTGACATGCATGAGTAATCCTATGAAGAAATTTATGGGCACGATTCATTGAGATGGTGTGGATCTCATGAATTGAACCTGGCTACGAGGAGCCCACAGTACAGCAGTAGCAGGATCAGTTGGATTGATGCAGTCAGATGTCGTGAGGAAATGAAATCAAAATGACAGTGTCAGATAATGGAGCACGGATCAGAGTTGAAAGCAAGTGCAGAGTGCATGGATGGATAGGTAAACAGTGTAGTGGATCCATAAGACATGTGCAGTTAGTACCAACAGAAGTCAGAAGACTTCGATGACAGATGCATTATAATGATTTAGTTGTTTGGAGGCTATTCAGTTTCGGCAGTGTTGCATGCGTGTTTCATGTGAGAGTAACACTAGATAAATGTTGCATGCAAAGGTTGCAGGGCACATGCATGGAGTTGCATGTCGCATGCAAAGACATTCCTTTCTTGTTGAGAGGGAGTGTTTAAGGTTGCAACAAGAAACAGTGAAATTGGCATCTACAAACAACATCCTTGATCCTAGTGAAATTAAGCACCTACATTAGGTGGGGCCCACACAGGCTATTTTTAGGTGTATGTCTATTTTTAGAATGTTGAGAAAAGTCTATTTATAGCGAGAGTCTATTTATAGATGGTTGAGAGAATTCTATGTATGGATGGGCATCTATTTTTGGAATGCATGTGTGAAGTCGGTTCGTGGATTGCATGTCTAAAAATAGAATGCATGTCGATTATTATTATCTCTTAATAATAATTAGACAATAAATAATAATCTATTCTCTTGAAGCACTTGATTTCAGTTAATTGATGTGGCAAACCAGTTGACTGAAGGAATTACGAGTTCTAAGATTGGTTGGTGGGACATGCAAGTGGACTTTGTTGTAACAGAGTGATACAAAGTTGTAACAGAGTTGGATGTGTAGTTAAGTGAGTTAAACTCAGTTGTGTAAGTTGTAACTAGTTGTAACTAAAGATACACTTGTCAGAGATCAATGAATTAAATACAGGTGTACCTGCAACTGTAAATTGTTACTTTATACCACATTCATTGCACAGGTCTGCAAAATCATCGTTTGTGAATTCACCTCCTTTGTCTGATCTAATGCATTTTAGTTTACATCCAATTTGATTTTCTGCCAATGCCTTGAATATCTTAAATTTTTCAAACGCTTCGGATTTGTATCTAAGAAATTCCACCCATGTTAATCTAGAAAAATCATCGATTATCATCATGAAATATGATTCTCCACCTGGTGCATTTGTTCTTGAAGGTCTGCACAGGTCCATGTGTACACGCTGAAGAGGCTTACTTGTATATAGTTGGTATTTAACTTTGAACGTTGTGGGAGTTTTTTTTCCCAGTTAGTAGGACTTACACATGGTATTTGGTGGCTTCTTTTTGTAGGAAAATCTCTGACAGCTTCCTTTTTGCTCCGTTTTATGATGTGGTCAAAATTTAGATGTCCCAATCTTCTATTCCATATCCAAGATTCATCAAGTTTTCTTATGTGGCATGCTTCATTCTTTTCTTCTAATATATAAACATTACTCTCTATTCAAACATCTTTGAAAAAGATCTTTCCTATGGTGATTGACCTTACTTCACAATTTTGGGCTCTGAAAAGGACCTCACAGCCTTTATCACACATTTGACTAACACTTAGCAGGTTGGCTTTTAGACCATCTACAAACAGTACATCTTGAGCCTCTCCTCTTCCATTATTCAGGCTAGCTGTGCATTTTCCTTTGATTTTCCCTGCTTTATCATTACCGAATATTACATTCCCAGATTTCTTTTCATCAAAAGATACAAACTTGCTTCAGTCTCTAGTCATATGTTTTGAGCACCTTTTGTCCACATACCATTGATTGTTCTGATCTTGAGAAATTAGAACCATATCACATTTATTTAGTTTCCTTTTCCATTGCATGTAGGTGTTTTCTCTATAACATTTCTGAGAAGATGGATCACAGTCTTTGAGAGTAAATTTGTTAGACTTGTGCCCATTCTTATGCAAACTAAAACATTTTATTGTATTTCTGAATAGATTGATTACATGAGTGAATCCATCATTGTTCCTAATTCCCCTTGAGTTTACATACTCTTGCCTTTTTATATACGCTATGCACCCCATGGCTTTATGACCGAACCCTTTACAACAAAAACAATACCCATGGAAGTAGTATATGTCTCTGGCAGAGAGATTTGTTTGAGGTAGTCTTTTCGTTTTGCATCTTTTGTAGGTTGGATTGGTTTTGGTTTGTCTTACATTATGCCGCAATATTTACAGGTTTGTGGCAGACAAATCAGATGATGCTTCTTACAGGGGTAACGAACCTCCTTTGACATCTTCTGAATTTGTTCAATTCATCATTAGGAGTGTATGAGCCTTTTGCAGTTGAATGATTCTTCATTTCTTTCTTTGTCACTTGAGGTTGCTGCTTGTTTCTGTTTATTTCATTATATATCATGGTCTTGCTGGATTCTAATTATGTGGATTCCCTTCATGCTCCTTCATTATCCCTTACATCTTTTACAAAAATGATATTCTTGTTATCTTCTGCCTTGGATTTGCTGGTTTCTCCTTTATAGCCTATTCCAGCCTTTATATGAGGAGGTCTTTGAGCATTTAGAATTTTGTCCAAATGTCCAGAGCTTCTCATTTGAGAAATATTCATATTTAATTCAATTTGGGCATTTTCTAATTTCTTCCTCAGGTTTACCACTTCTTCTAGTTTTTCTCGCTCCTGATTTTTCTCATTTATTTATTTTCGCAGAATATCCTCTATTTTCCTTGATTCTTCTAGTTCAATCTTCAATTTAATAATATCTTTTGAATTTGGTTCAGTCTTTTCATATTTCAAAAGAATCTCTTTATTTTTCTTACTCTTAAGTTTAAGTTTGTCTATTTCCTCCAGGGCACTAATTAGATCCCCCTAAATATCTACCTCACCTTCTTCTTCAAATTCCCAGAGATCTTCCTCAATATCTTCCTTGCCCATCAAGATGAATTCTGATGTTCCTTCTTCATTGGGGGATTCATCCGAGCTCTCAGATGCATTATTGTCTTGTTGGACATAAAATGTTCTTCTATTAAATTTGTTCCCTTTCGGCTTATTGCTGGAATTGGTTTTCTCTTGCCCTCTTGACTGATTCTCCATTTTCTTATGAGGACATTTAGATGCATAGTGCCCCACTCTTCCATAGTTAAAGCACTTAAATGGAAGTTTACCTTTATGTTAACTACATGCATGTCAGATCCAGTGGAGACCCAGTTGAGAGATAGGTGAAAGGGATAGTTTGACTATCAGTTGTGACATTAGTGGGTGCACTTATGCAACCACACACACATTGGAGATGCCTATGAGTATTTCACAGTCAAGGCAAGTCTAGAATTAATCTTTCAGAGGTTCTTGACCATCAGGGATTGCGCAATGGATGCAGGTTGTCAGGAGGCAGTAAATTGGTGCACGTATTTGCCAATTTTTGTATGACAGTGTGAGATGATTGTATATTGTACTGAGATCTCTTGGATTATATTTTTGTATGAGATAGTTTCATGATCCATGATATATACATAATATATGATAGTGAGGTTTTTAGCTTTATGCTTTCCCGGTAAAAACATGTGTTATGTGTGATTGATCTTTCTTCATGTGTTTGCAATTGGCGATTAAATTTCTACAAAGATTTAAGTAGAAGGATTATGTATTTAATAGTGGCATATAATTGTTAGATCAGGATAATCTAGGAAATACATAATTGTATTAAAATTTCCACATGGTATCGGAGCAAATAAGATTGCAATTTTGAAGCAGTAGTTGAGTTTGTTGGTGGAAACAATTTGAATTTACTACAAGAATTTCTTGGTGTGAAAGTTGAGTAAACATCGAAATGGCTTTCAATGGTTTGCGGCTAGAGTATGCACTCGAGGGCATCTCAAACTACATTTCATAGTAGGACAGGATGGAGGCGATGCTTGAAGATAATGGCTTGAAGGAATTCATCGACAGTGATGTTCCTAAGGCTCACACTTTGACTGATGTTGAATTACTTGACGCATGGAAAAGGAAAGTAACAAGGGCGAGGAGGATTCTGTTGGAAGGTGTATGAGACCACATTTTCTCAAGCCTTCATGGGAAAGCCACTCCATATGCTATGTGGAAGGCTTTAATGGATCTTTTCCAAAGCAACAGCGACCATAGAAAATTGACGCTGAAGGATAAACTCAGAAAGATCAAGATGGAAAAGAATGACACTATTCTGGTATACTTAACAAAGTTTGTCCAATGCAGGGATGAGCTCGGAAGTGTAGGAGTAAGTGTTTCTAATGATGATTTGGTGAGCTTGGCTCTCTTGGGACTTCCTAAGAGTTGGCACAGTTATGAAGAATCTATCAACGGACGGGAAAAACTGTCAAATTGGGAACGACTGTGTTCGGATCTAGTGCAGGAGGAGTTCAGGTGGAACACTAGAGATGGTTCTTCATCAAAGCATGATGATGAAGAGGATTTTTCTTTGGCTGTCAAGGCGAAGAAGGGGAAGGGGAAGGAATTCCATTCTAAATCTCAGACCAGTGAAGATGGCAAGGAGCACAACAAGTCCAAAGTGAAGTGTTTTCATTGTCATGAGTATGGACATATTGTCGCAAATTTTCCACATAGGAAGAAGAAAAAGATGGTTTCTAGAGCTGCAGCTGGTGAGGATATTGCCTCAAAATTTGAGCTTGACTTCTCATTGATCGCAATCATGATGTCAAGTGCATTGGGATCGGGGTGGTACATGGATAGTGGTGCTTCATTTCACATGACGGGAGATAAGAAACTTTTCGGTGACTTGGAGGAGAAAGATCTCCAGATGCATATTGAGTTGGGTGATGATGGACGATACAGTGCGACTGGAATTGGTACCATTACCTTTCATAGGGTGTCAGGTAAAATCTTTCATTTAAAAGATGTTATGCATGTTCCAGGTTTGAAGAAAAATTTAGTCTCAGTCGCAATGTTAGAGGATAGAGGCTTTGATGTTGTCTTTAGTGAAGGAAAGGTTTTCTTGCGACACAAAATAACAAGGAAATCCAAGAAGGTTGGGATTCGAGTTATGAATCTCTACATACTTGATGTACATGGGATTTCTACTAAGCTTCCTACTGTTGGGAAGTGTGACAAAGTCATGCAATTGACGCTTGAGAGGGAGCTGGATTTTCATGCAGGTAAGAGTGAACCTCGGGATGTGGAGCAACCACAAGATGAGGATCATGGAGTGGGAGAAACCACTCATGCAGATAAATTCCGTGCCAGAAGGGCAGAGGGAGTGCATGCAGCTATACCACTAAGTGAGAGGTGGGGCGACATGCATGAGTAATCCTAAGAAGAAATTTTTGGGCACGATTCATTGAGATGGTGTGGATATCATGAATTAAACCTAGCTATGAGGAGCCCACAGTACAGCAGTAGCAAGATCAGTTGGATTGATGCAGTCAGATGTCGTGAGGACATGAAATCAAAGTGACAGTGTCAGATACTGGAGCACGGATCAGAGTTGACAGCAAGTGCAGAGTGCATGGATGCAGAGTTCAATAGCGCAGTGGATCCAGAAGACATGTGCAGTTGGTACCAACAGAAGTCAGAAGAATTTGATGATAGATGCATTATATTGATTCAGTTGTTTGGAGGCTATCCAATTTCGGCAATGTTGCATGCAAGTGTTTCATGTGCGAGAAACACTAGAGAAGTGTTGCATGCAAATGTTGCAAGGCGCATGCATGGAGTTGCATGTCGCATGCAAATACATCCCTTTCTTGTTGAGAGGGAGTGTTGAAGGTTGCAACAAGAAACAGTGAAATTGGCATCTGGAAACAACATCCTTGATCCTAGTGAAAATTAAACACCTACACTAGGTGGGGCCACACAAGCTATTTTTAGGTATATGTCTATTTTTAGAATGTTGAGCAAAGTCTATTTATAGCAAGAGTATATTTATAGATGGTTGAGAAAATTTGATGTATGGATGGGCATCTATTTTTGGAATGCATGTGCGAAGTCGGTTCGTGGATTGCATGTCTAAAAATAGAATGGATGCCGATTATTATTAACTCTTAATAATAATTAGACAATAAATGATAATCTATTCTCTTGAAGCACTTGATTTCAGTTAAATGATGTGGAAAACTAGTTGACTGAAGGAATTACGAGTTCTAAGGTTGGTTGGTAGGACATGCAAGTGGACTTCGTTGCAATTGAGTGATACAAAGTTGTAACAGAGTTGGATGTGTAGTTAAGTGAGTTAAACTCAGTTGTGCTAGTTGTAACTAAAGATACACTAGTCAAAGATAAGTGAATTAAATATTAAATTAATTCACATGGAGTGATCTCACATACAACTGAAGATTTACTACTGTAAAATACCTGCATGTCAGATCCAGTGGAGACCCAGTTGTGAGATAGGTGAAAGGGATAGTTTGACTATCAGTTGTGACATTAGTGGGTGCACTCATGCAACCACACACACATTGGAGATGCCTATGAGTATTGCATATTCAAGGAAAGGCTATAATTAATCATTCAGAGGTTCTTGACCATCAGAGATTCGATAGTGGAGGTAGGCTGTCAGGGGGCAGTAAATTGGTACATGTATTTGCCAATTTTTTTATGACAGTGTGAGACGATTGTATATTGTACTAAGAAATATTTGATTAGAGCTTTGTATGATATTGTTTTATGATCCATGATATATACATAATATATTATAGTGGGGTTTTTAGCTTTATGCTTTCCCGGTAAAAACATCTATGTTATGTGTGATTGATCTTTTTTCATGTGTTTGCAATTGGCGATTAAATTTTCGCAAAGATTTAAGTAGAAGGATTTTGTATTTAAAAGTGGCATATAATTTTTAGATTAGGAGAATCCAGGAAATACATAATTGTATTAAAATTTCTACATGGTATCGGAGCAAGGAAGATTACAATTTTGAAGCAGTAGATGAGTTTGTTGGTGGAAACAATTCGAATTTGGTTCAAGAATTTCTTGGTGCGACAATTGAGTAAACATCGAAATGGCTTTCAACGGTTTGTGGCTATAGTATGCACTCGAGGGAAACTCTAACTACATTGCATGGAAGGACAGGATGGAGGTGGTTCTTGAAGATAATGGCTTGAAGGAATTCATCGACAATGATGTTCCTAAGCCCACTTCGATGGATGTTGCATTACTTGACGTGTAGAAAAAGAAAGTAGCAAGGGCAAGGAGGATTATGTTGGAAGGTGTATGAGACCACATTGTCTCAAGCCTTCAAGGGAAAACCACTCCATATGCTATGTGGATGGCTTTGACGGATCTTTTCCAAAGCAGCAACGACCATATGAAATTGGCGCTAAAGGATAAACTCAGAAAGATCAAGATGGAAAAGAACAACACTATTCCGGTATAATTAAAAAAAATTCTCCAATGCAGGGATGAGCTTGGGAGTGTATGAGTAAGTGTTACTAATGATTATTTGGTGAGCTTGGCTCTCTTGGGACTTCCAAAGAGTTGGCACAGTTATGAAGACTCTGTTAACGAACGGTAAAAACTGTCGGATTGGGAACGACTGTGGTCGGATCTAGTGCAGGAGGAGTTCAGGCAGAACACCAGAGATGGTTCTTCATCAAAGCATGATGATGAAGAGGATTGTGCTTTGGCTGCCAAGGTGAAGAAGGGGAAGGGGAATAAATTCCATTCTAAATCTGCAGCCAGTGAAGATGGAAAGGAGCACAACATGTCCAAAGTGAAGTGTTTTCACTGTCATGAGTATTGACATATTGCCACAAATTTTCCACATAAGAAGAAGAAAAAGATAGATGTTGGAGCTTTAGCTGGTGAGGCTATTTCCTTACTTGATTTGAGCTTTAATTCTCATTTATCGCATGCATGGTGTTAAGTTCATTGGGATCGGGCTGGTACTTGGATAGTGGTGCTTCCTTTCACATGACGGGAGATAAGAAAATTTTCAGTGACTTGGAGGAGAAAGATCTCCAGATGAATATTGAGTTGGGCGATGATGGAAGATACAGTGCAAATGGCATTGGTACCATTACCTTTCAGAGGGTGTCAGGTAAACTATTTCATTTAAAAGATGTTATGCATGTTCCATGTTTGAAGAAAAATTTAGTCTCAGTCGCAATGTTAGAGTATAGATGCTATGATGTTGTCTTTAGTGAAGGAAAAATTTTCCTACAACACAAAGAAACAGGGTAAGCTAAGAAGGTTGGGATTCAAGTTATGAATCTCTATATACTTGATGTAGATGGGATTTATACTGAGCTTCCTACTGTTGGGAAGTGTGAGAAAGTAATGCAATTGACGCTTGAGAGGGAGCTGGATTTGCATGCACGTAAGAGTGAACCTCGGGATGTAGAGCAGTCACAAGATGAGCATCATGGAGTGGGAGAAACCACTCATGCAGTGAAATTCCATGCTAGATGGGCAGAGGGAGTGCATGCACCTATACCACCAAGTGAGAGGTGGGGCGACATGCATGAGTAATCCTAAGAAGAAATGTCTGGGCAGGATTCATTGAGATGGTGTGGATCTCATGAATTGAACCTGGCTACCAGGAGCCAGAGTACATCAATAGTAGGATCAGTTGGATTGATGCAGTTAGATGTTGTGAGGACATGAAATCATAGTGACAGTGGCAGATACTAGAGCGTGGATCAGAGTTGACAGCAAGTGCATAGTGCATGGATGCATAGGTCAACAACGCAGTGGATCCAGAAGACATGTGCAGTTGGTACCAACAGAAGTCAAAATACTTTGATGATAGGTGCATTATACTAATTCATTTGTTTGGAGGCTATTTAGTTTTGGCATTGTTGCATGCAAGTGTTGCATGTGCGAGAAACACTAGAGAAGTGTTGCATGCAAAGGTTGCAGGGTGCATGCATCAATTGCATGTCACATGCAAAGACATTCCTTTTTTGTTGAGAGGGAGTGTTGAAGGTTACAACAAGAAACAGTGAAATTGGCATCTGGAAACAACATCCTTGATCCTGGTGAAAATTAAGCACCTACACTAGGTGGGGCCCACACAGGGTATTTTTAGGTGTATGTCTATTTTTAGGATGTTGAGAAAATTCTATTTATAGCGGGAGTATATTTATATATGTTTGAGAAAATTCTATGTATGGATGGGCGTCTATTTTTGGAATGCATGTGTGAAGTCGGTTCATGAATTGCATGTCTAAAAATAGAATGCATGTCGATTATTATTATCTCTTAATAATAATTAGACAATAAATAATAATCTATTCTCTTGAAGCACTTGATTTCAGTTAATTGATGTGGCAAAACAGTTGACTAAAGGAATTACAAGTTCTAAGGTTGGTTGGTGGGACATGCAAGTGGACTTCGTTGTAACTGAGTGATACAAAGTTGTAACAGAGTTGGATGTGTAGTTAAGTGAGTTAAACTCAGTTGTGCTAGTTGTAACTATTTGTAACTAAAGATACACTAGTGAGAGATCAGTGAATTAAATAATAAATTAAGTCACATGGAGTGATCTCACATGCAACTGAATTTTTACTACTGTTAACTACAAGCAAGTCAGATCTAGTGGAGACCCAGTTGAGAGATAGGTGAAAGGGACAATTTGACTATTAGTTGTGACATTAGTGGGTGCACTCATGCAACCACACACACATTAGAGATGCCTATGAGTATTTCGTAGTCAAGGCAAGGCTAGAATTAATCATTCAAAGGTTCTTGACCATCAAGCATTGCGCAGTGGAAGTAGGTTGTCAGGAGGCAGTAAATTGGTGCATGTATTTGCCAATTTTTGTATGACAGTGTGAGACGATTGTATATTGTATTGAGAGATCTTGGATTATAGTTTTGTATGAGATTATTTCATGATCCATGATATATACATAATATATGATAGTGGGCTTTTTAGCTTTATGATTTCCCAGTAAAAACATCTATGGGATGTGTGATAGATATTTCTTCATGTGTTTGCAATTGGCGATTAAATTTCCGCAAAGATTTATGTAGAAGGATTATGTATTTAACATTGGAATATAATTGTTAGATCAGGAGAATCCAGGCAATACATAATTGTATTAAAATTTCTACGTGGTATCGGAGAAAAGAAGATTGCAATTTTGAAGCAGTAGTTGAGTTTGTTGGTCGAAACAATTTGAATTTGCTGCAAAAATTTCTTGGTGCGACAGTTGAGTAAACATCGAAATGGCTTTCAATGGTTTGTGGCTAGAGTATGCACTCGAGGGTAAGTCAAACTACATTGCATGGAAGGATGGGATGGAGGTAGTGCTTGAAGGTAATGGTTTGAAGGAATTCATCGACAATGATGTCCCTAAGCCCACTTCGACCGATGTTGAATTACTTTACGCATGGATAAAGAAAGTAACAAGGGTGAGGAGGATTCTATTGGAAGGTGTAAAAGACCACATTGTCTCAATATTTCATAGGAAAGCCACCCCATATGCTATTTGGAAGGCTTTGACAGATCTTTTCCAAAGCAGCAGTGACCATAGGAAATTGGCGCTGAATGATAAACTTAAAAAGATCAAGATGGAAAAGAACAACACTATTATGGTATACTTAACAAAGTTTGTCCAATGCAGGGATGAGCTTGGGAGTGTAGGAGTAAGTATTGATGATGATGATTTGGTGAGCTTGGCTCTCTTGGGACTTCCTAAGAGTTGGCACAGTTATGAAGACTCTGTCAACAGACGGGAAAAATTGCCAGATTGGGAACGACTGTGGTTGGATCTAGTGCAGGAGGAGTTCAGGCGGAACACCAGAGATGGTTCTTCATCAAAGCATGATGATGAAGATGATTTTTCTTTAGCTACCAAGGCGAAGAAGGGGAAGGGGAAGAAATTCCATTCTAAATCTGAGGCCTTTGAAGATGGCAAGGAGCACAACATGTCCAAAGTGAAGTGTTTTCATTGTCACGAGTATGGACATATTGCCACAAATTGTCCACATAAGAAGAAGAAGAAGATGGCTGCTAGAGTTGCATCTAGTGAGGCTCTTGCCTCACAATTTGAGCTTGACTTCTCATTGATCGCATGCATGGTGTCAAGTGCATTGGGATCGGGGTGGTACTTGGATAGTGGTGCTTCCTTTCACATAACGGGACATAAGAAACTTTTCAGTCACTTGGAGGAGAAAGATCTCCAGATGCATATTGAGTTGGGCGATGATGGATGATACAATGCGACTGGAATTGGTACCATTACCTTTCAGAGGGTGTCGGGTAATCTCTTTCATTTAAAATATGTTATGCATGTTCCAGGTTTGAAGAAAAATTTAGTCTCAGTCGCATTGTTAGAGGATAGAGACTATGATGTTGTCTTTAGTGAAGGAAAAATTTTCCTACGACACAAAGCAACAGGGCAAGCCAAGAAGGTTGGGATTCGAGTTATGAATCTCTACAGACTTAATGTAGATGGGATTTCTACTGAGCTTCCTACTATTGGGAAGTGTGGGAAATTCATGCAGTTGACACTTTAGAGGGAGCTGGATTTGCATGCAGGTAAGAGTGAACCTCGGGATGTGGAATAGCCACAAGTTGAGGATCATGGAGTGGGAGAAACCACTCATGCAGAGAAATTTTGTGCTAGATGGGAAGAGGGAGTTCATGCAACTATACCACCAGGTGAGAGGTGGGGCGACATGCGTGAGTAATCCTACGAAGAAATTTTTGGGCAAGATTCATTGAGATGGTGTGGATCTCATGAATTGAACCTGGCTACGAGGAGCCCATAGTACATCAATAGCAGGATTAGTTGGATTAATGTAGTTAGATGTTGTGAGGAAATGAAATCATAGTGACAGTGGCGGATACTAGAGCATGGATCAGAGTTGACAGCAAGTGCAGAGTGCATGGATGCAGAGGTCAACAACGCAGTGAATCCAGAAGACATGTGCAGTTGGTACCAGCAGAAGTCAGAAGACTTTGATGACAGATGCATTATACTAATTCAGTTGTTTGGAGGCTATTAAGTTTTGACAGTGTTGCATGCAAGTGTTGCATGTGCGAGAAACACTAGAGAAGTGTTTCATGCAAAGGTTGCAGGGCGCATGCATGGAGTTTCATGGCGCATGCGTGGAGTTGCATGTCGCATGCAAAGACATTCATTTCTTGTTGAGAGGGAGTGTTGGCAGATAAATCCGTCTTGTGGACAAGACCGATCTCCCTAGTACTAAAAGTATCTAGCAACAAACAGCCAAATAGACTAATCTTTCTCTAAGCATATATGATCTATGAAAAGCTCTATAGAGGTGTTAAGGACTTACAGTTTGTCTAGTGCTTGTTTGAAGTCGTTATTGTCCTTCGCGCGCTTGAAGGAGTTTTCCTCGTAAACCTGCAGTCACAAACAAGAAAAATATTACATAGCACCTGTATAGAAATCATCATAAACCATGCTTATCATAGTGATCAAGGAATCTATGAAATAAACCATTGATTGAAAGCTTATTGAGAAAAATGAGTATATTTGTATTAATTTCAAAAGAAGAAAATCCTTACAACCTGAGCCTTGATGTTGCACAGGACTTTCCGGGGTCCGAAGCAGGAATCTCCTTTACTTTGATAAGCTCTGCACTCCTCCAACCAAGACGAATAGAGGTATGTAATCTCTCCTCACAAAATTCTTAATCAACTGAGTCTGAATCTCAACAGCACTTAACTTCAAATATTCTAAAGCTTCCACTCCCCTTTGAGGCTACCCAATGCCTCTTTTTATAGTAGAATAGAGGAGGTTTCTTGTTCCAACTATGAAGGGATAGAATCCTCCTTCAAAGGGATAAGCTCCTCACATCAAGGGGTTAGCTCCATAAGGTAAGGGATTCATGCACCTCATAAGAGCGGTTCTATCACTGCAAGATATTTTCTAGAAGCTTCTAGAATTCACTTTTATTGAGCTTTTTGGAAATTACTTGCGCCTTTTTTATCTTATAGGGGTCTGCACTTTTACCACAGATAAAGTGTGTTCTGATACGCAGGAAATCTGAACATTAGGTGCGGGACCGCAGGCAAGATAGAGATAAAGTGTGACACCAAAGTTTAGGAGATTTTTAGGAACTTTTCTCTGATTTTCAAGGCTTGACATGAGAAACTGATATGTTAGACTTGCAAAGGGAGGAGTATGAGTAATAATGAGCTCATACACGTAGCAGAATGTCAGGATGACAATTTTCAGTGTAACAGGGAGTGTTGAAGGTTGCAACAAGAAACAGTGAAATTGGCATCCGGAAACAACATCCTTGGTCCTAGTGAAAATTAAGCTCCTACACTAGGTAGGGCCCACACAGGCTATTTTTAGGTGTATGTCTATTTCTATAATGTTGAGAAAAGTATATTTATAGTGGGAGTCTATTTATATATGGTTGAGCAAATTCTATGTATGGATGGGCATCTATTTTTGGAATGCATGTGCAAAGTCAGTTCGTGCATTGCATGTCTAAAAATAGAATGTATGTCGATTATTATTATCTCTTAATAATAATTAGACAATAAATCATAATCTATTCTCTTGAAGAACTTGATTTCAGTTAACTGATGTGGAAAATGAGTTGACTGAGGGAATTACGAGTTCTAAGGATGGTTGGTGGGACATGCAAGTGGACTTCGTTGTAACTGAATGATACAAATATGTAACAGAGTTGGATGTGTATTTAAGTGAGTTAAACTCAGTTGTGCTAGTTGTAACTAAAGATACATTAGTGAGAGATCATTGAATTAAATATTAAATTAATTCACATGGAGTGACCTCACATGCAATTGAAGATTTACTACCGTTAACTACATGCATGTCAGATCCAATGGAGACCCGGTTGAGAGATAGGTGAAAGGGACAGTTTGACTATCAGTTGTGACATTAGTGGGTGCACTCATGCAACCACACACACATTGGAGATGCCTATAAGTATTGCGCAGTCAAGGCAAGGCTAGAATTAATCATTCATAGGTTCTTGACCATCAGGGATTGCGCAGTGGAGGCAGGCTGTCAGGAGGCATTAAATTGGTGCATGTATTTGCCAATTTTTGTATGACAGTGTGAGACAATTGTATATTGTACTGAGAGCTCTTCAATTAGAGTTTTGTATGAGATCGTTTCATGATCCATGATATATACATAATATATGATAGTGGGGATTTTAGCTTTATGCTTTCCCAATAAAAACATTTGTGTTATGTGTGATTGATCTTTCTTCATGTGTGTGCAATTGGCGATTAAATTTCCGCAAAGATTTAAGTAGAAGATTTTTGTATTTAACAGTGGCATATAATTGTTAGATCAAGAGAATCGAGGCAATACATAATTGTATTAAAATCTCTAATATATATATATATATTCATTCAGCTAAATATTTTTAAAATATATAATAAAGTTGTTAGTTTGGTATAGGATATTTGTTTTGTTTGATAAAATAGTTATAAAATATAACAGATTTGTTATATGACCATTTTGTTTTTGGAAAATTGTTTTTAAAAATTAAAAAATAAATAGTTAATATTTGGTTTTTGTAATAAGATTATGTGAATAAGCACATAAGTTAAATAAGTTAAGAAGGATATAATGTGAATCATTTAAAACTAGTAATTGCACCACATGTTGTAAAGGAAATGCTATAATGTTGTAGCATAGGAAAGAGTAGCGTTAAAAAAAAAAAAAAGTGATGTGTTATGCCATTTAATTGAATATTTAAACTATAAATATGAATTATTTTATTTTAAAAAAAATTAGGTTTAGAGAATTGTTTGGACAAATAAATTGGTATTTTATAGCCTACTTTGAGTATAGATAGTATATAGAGTATATTCACTTAAGGACACAACAAACTGACTATATAACCATAGAATTGATCTAGAAACTATGTTGATTTATAGTGCAATATTTATGAATGTAATAAAGACTATCTATAATGATATTTGCTATCATTGTGAAAGTTATTTACAAGTCAAAAATTTTGGAATTCCAACAGTGAAAATTGTTTACAACCATATGTTGGAGCCATGGAGGAAATGCATTAGTCTAATGGATTGTTGATTAGTGAAACTGATCTCATTCCTTGGATTAGAAGCAAATGGGAAAGAATGATATGGATTGGGGTTGGTCTAGGTGGAAAAATTATTGTGAATGGAGGAATTGGACAATATGAAGAGAGTTTAAGTCAACCATAGGTAATCAACTTTGTGAATTCATAGTTTTAGCTTAAGGGTTGGCCTCTATTACAATAAGAGTTGGTGCAGTAGGGATACTAAGGTTAGGTGGAGTGTCTATTTTTTACAATGAGTTAGTAGATACTTCCTAGAAATGCAAGTGTTCATAAATTATGATTATTTGTCATGGATTACATTACATTCCAGTTTGTTCAATTCTATTGGAAATTTTAAGTCTACATTTTAAATTTATGATTTATGATGAACGAATGGTTTAATTATATTATATAAGAAACTTATCTAAATTTCTCTCATCCCCTTATTTCAAATAATTTTGATCTAGAGCAATGTGCATGGGCATATGGAATGAACATCCTTGATTTGCAAGCCTGGAGAAAGAAAAAAATCCATGCGGGTTATCGTTATTGGTTTAAGAAGTAAGTCGAATGCATCCTTCTTTGTTCAAATCTTTGATCAAGATTAGCTTAAAAATTTTGGATTAGCATTGGTAATTTATATATAGATCTACAAGTCAACAGTCTATTAAGAATGCATCTGGTATTTTGTAGAATCTATCATTATTGGCTTAAATAAGTGAGTCGAATGTTATCCTTGTTTGGTCAAATATTTGATCAAGCTTAGATTGTAAATTTTGGATTACCATTGGAATTTTAAATCTATATCTACAAGTTAACAGTTCACTAAGCATGCACATGGTATTTTTTCATAATCTAAATTCCAATCTGACCCTCTGTCATTTAGGGACTCTACCAAAAATGTTTATTTCATTTAATGGTAATGTCCATCCTATTTATCCTTCTAGGCATATGTTGGGATTAGGAAATGAATCCGAAATAAATCTCAATAATGTTCGTAAAGTTGCTTTTATCTAGGAATGCTTGACTCAAAAGGATTGTTAGGCATGTATTTACACTACTTAGTTATAAAAAATATTGAAGCAACATCAACCCATTGTTTTAGCATGGATTCGTAGTTTTAGCTTAAGGGTTGGCCTCTATTACAATGAGAGTTGGTGCAACATGGAGCATATGGTTGTGTGGAGTGTCCCATTTTAACAATCAATTAGTACATACTTTTTATACATGTAAGTGTTCATAACTTATGATTATGTGTCATGGATTATATCACATTCTATTTTGTTCAATTATATCTCCAAGTTTAAGTCTGTGCATTTTAAATTTATGATTTCTGATGACCAAATGGTTTAATTATAGTATATAAGCAACTTATCTGAATTTCTCGCATCCCCTTATATCAAATAATTTTTATCTAGAGAAATGTGCATGGGAATATGGAATGAACATCCTTGATTAATATGCATGGGAATATGGAATGAACATGCTTGATTTGCAAGCCTAGAGAAAGACAAAAATCCATGAAAGTTATCATCATTGGCTTAACAAAGTAATTCTAAGGTTATCCTTGTTTGTTCAAATCTTTAATCAAGCTTAGATTTCAAATTTTGGGTTACCATTGGTATTTTATATCTAGATCTATAAGTTAATAGTTTTCTAACCATGCACATGGTATTTTTGCAGAATCTATCATTATTGGCTTAAAGATGTAAGTCGAATGTTATTCTAGTTTGTTCAAATCTTTGATCAATCTTAGCTTATAAATTTTGGACTACTATTGGTATTTTATATATAGATCTACACGTTAACAATTTGCTAACCATACACATGATAGTTTTGCATAATATCAATTTTAATTTGACTCTTTGGAATTTAGGGACTCTACAAACCAACATTATTTGCATTTAATGGTCATGTTCATCCTACTTATCCTTCATGACATGTGTTGGCATTGGGATACCAGCCTGAAGCAAATGTCAATAATGTTTGTAAAGATGTTGTTTTTTTTTTTAATGCTCGACTGTTGTTGGGTATGTGTTATATTCTTTCCAAAATTAGTCGCACGCGCAAGGGGGTCATAGAGGGGGTGATAGCTCCCCATGTAAAATGTTTTGGGCGCAGTAGGGGGGTCACAAGGGGGGTGGCAACACCCTTGTTCAGGGTTCGAGGCAGCGCCCCAGGAAAAAAATTTGGACCCTATTTTTCGGTGGGCAGAATTGCCCATATTTTTTTGCATGGGTTTGCACATGGTTTTGGGGCATGATGGTTTTCAGCCCCTTGTATTTTGTAGATCCGATCAAGCGAACTACGGTTATGTTCTAATCCAGGGTTAATAGATTGGGTTTTTTGTATGCTTCAGCATGTATATATATGTGTTGTGACACTAAAATGAATATAATGAAAAATCAAGTTGGTCATCTTGATTTGGGATCCAAGTGAAAATATTTTTGTATATCTTTTTTATGTTTTATGCTCTCGCTATTGTTTATTTTATGTTTTTAAGATTCGTTTGTGGATAATTTATGTGCAGGGTTGTTACACAGCAATTTGTCACCGTCCTTGCAATCCCCATCCCGTACATTGGAGGACTCATTCAGTGACCTGTGAGCAGAGACAAGACTTGAAAATACTTTCATTGCATCCCTCTGAAGATGAGCTTTCATTGCCCTGAAAACATCTCCCTGCAAAAAACCCTAAAAATAGCTCTTTCTTCATTGGCACGGTTCTACAGTTCAGCCCTCGCGCCAAGGGGGCAAATCCTCCAAAGAGGGTGCGCCAATTGGCGCTCTGTCATAGAGCCGCACCCGCGCCAACCATATTAAGAGGTGTTTTTTAAAAATAAAAGACGGAAGTTTCGTCCTAAAAAATTCCTGGACTGATATCTATCTTGATTTGGGAGGTTTGGCTACGGATTTCCATAGAGAGGAAGTGGTTTGCCACCTCTCATGGAAGCTTCCTTGATGATAGGGCCAATCCCATAATTATAGGGATCCCAACTCCCCTTCCTCCTTCTATAAGAGCTTGCTCTTCTCCATGGCAAGCTAGTTTCCAAGTTCCCAAGAGCTTTCACATCCTTATGCTGCAAGAGCCTTCTTGATTCCCTTAAGGCCAAATCCAAGCAAGGAGACTATTGCCAAGTATCTGGAGAGAGAGGCTTGTCCCATCCTTGACAGGCTTTATCGAGACATGTTTTGCTGACGACCCGCCAAGGGAGAGTGCTGCGTCGAAGCTATGGTTGTATTCTTCTTTTGACTCTTTAATGATAAGCGACTATTGGTTATGGTTCCACTCTTGTCCATGATTATGTTCATGAGTTATGTCCTCTTCGACTGATATATAGTTGTATATAATGGATTTTATGCTTTTGTTTGTGTTGTTTCTTGCATGTGCAGGTGTCTGATCACGGAGATCGTGAGGATTGTGATCTGCCAGGGCAAAGGAACGGGAGCACCACCTCTTCTACAAATAACAGCGTTGGATTCCAGGTAAGCCTTCCTCGCAAGTCGGTTTATTTACGATTAGGAACCTGCACTGTAGCATTTTTTATTGTTGCTAGACCCGATCTGGGCTAGTAGGGATCGCCTCTGTCCGCAGAGGGGATTTACCTCCTCAACAATTTGGTGACTCTGCTGGGGAGTTCAGCTTGTTGTTTGATTTGTAAGCTATAGACGAAGCCTGAAGCTCAGCCAAATAGCCTCCGAAACGCTTTTGCTCTGCATTAGCGGAGTAGATCAACGCTGCTTCAGTCAATCTCCAGTTTGGTTTACGGACTGAACAACTTGGAGTTTTGTCTTCTCTTTCCGGTCAACTTCTTGGTCTTGCTTGCTTGGTCAGCTCTTTGGATTGGTTTTTCCTATTTGTTTGGCTTTGTTTTATCCTTGTCATCACTTGTCTATGTCTGAGATTGCTTGTTTTTTATTTTCCCATAGTAAACTCGGCTGGCGCGCTTTTCAGCGTTACAGTCGCGCCCATTGGCGCAGGTTGCCTGTGTATCACCCGCGCCATTGCCTTTCTGGCGCTAATTTCAAGCTCAAAGTCGTGCCAATCCTGTGAGCTATTAGGGTTTGCTATGTTTCATGCTTTCTGAGACTGACTTGTGATTTGGATCTTGTTTTTTCGGCTGTTTAAGTGCACTGGAGCCTAGTTTGACTGGTTGTAACCTCCATCCTTTGGTTGTTTGCCTATTTCTTTCGATTTTTCATTCAAGACCTAGGGCATCTAGGTGTTTTTGTGAGTCGAGCCTCCCTTGGGAGTTTTTGGTTTTCATTCATTCAGTCAACTTTGGGATTGCTTCCTTGCATTCGTTTGACAATTGTCTATCATCTCATTGCGTTTTTTGAGTGACTAATTTTGTTTTCATTCGAATTTTGCTTTGCTTCATTTTGGGCCTAGATCACACGGCTCATTAGTGTCTTTGGGAATTTTTTTTGGTTTTGAGAGACTTTTGGTTGATTTGAGATCTGATTGTTTGTGCCATTGAGTGAAATCTGCTTGTTTTTCTCTCTTATTATCATTTCTCGAATTGCCTCTTATTTGTTTTCAGTTTGTTTAGTGCATCTAGCTATCAAACATTGAAAATAAAAAAAAATCTCTTTTTCTTTTGGTTGATTAGTGCAAATTAAAATATTTTCAGTAATTAGTGAATTAGAAAGAAAAGTTTTTTATTTCATTAGTTGCATTAGAGATATCACTGATTGTCTTCCGATCATTTTGTTTGTGTAAAAAGCTCTCAACTCTTTTGTAGCTAGCTTTCATCGAACGAAATGGTATACTGTGGCATATAGTTTTGCATTTAGGAGATTTTTGAGACAACACATTCGTTAGGGCCTGAAAACTGAAACGTAATTGAAGATAAACTTTAAAATCTACTTAATTTACACTAAGGCAGCATTGAAATCTAACGAAACACATTTAGAGGTCTAGGCTAGAGACGTGTTCCAGCGTCTTAAAACCTAGTAGCTGTCGTTCGCCTCTTGGCTTTAGACAGCACTAGTACGGACTTGTGCTCCCCGTACCGTCGCGTATATAAAGGAATACCCCACTAGGTTTCAATCCTTTATCCATAGGAAGCCGATTCTGCCGCCCTATACCCGTGATACACCGAACACAGCATTCGGGGAGATTGCCTGCACGTACAGAAAGTCCTTGGTTGATTTCTCTTTCATTATTAAAACCAAGGTGTATATTGCAGTTCACGGTTATTTGGTACACCCTTTTGCCTAGTATTCCTGAGTAGTCATTTTGATCCTATCTGACTACCTAAATTTGAAAGGATCACCAAGCGCTTGTCCTTTCACGCTTGTGTCAAATCTGAAAGAGATAGAGTCACCTTTTAGACCGTTTCTCGACTCTTAAAACATGAAACGGTGAAGTTTCTTATTTTTCAATGTGGTAAAAATTAATCACCCACGATCACACGCCTTGTTAGTTTCTGCTTTTTGACCATTTGATTGTGTGTCTTGACTCTTTTTCAGCCCATGTGTGTGTTTGATATTTTTCTCTTGTCATTACTACCACAGTGGCGAAACCCTCGGTTTCATCTACTGGTAGTCCTTACACGGACGATTCGTCAGAGGTTTCCCAATCCTCTGCTGAACCACAGCGACCCATTATTTCTGAGTTTCCTGACGGGGGACCGGTTCTTTCTGAGCAACCCTTTGGGGGACCAGTTGAGTTCAATTGGCCCTTTTCCGAACCTGTGTCTGAATTGAGATTAGGAGCTGATTTCCTTTCTCTTACATCAGGTTCGCCTTTTATAGCTGTTGTTTTTCCTCCTAGTCCTCGTCGTCTATTGCAAGATCTAGAGGCAGGCTCAAACATGAGTGATTCTGGTGAGGAAATCCCAACGTCTGGTGAAGACTATCAGCTCTTCCCATGAAGATTATTTTCGGGAGACAACTCTGAAACAGTTGTCATGTCAACGTCCAGTCCCTCATTACCACTGGGGTACAAGTCCTTGGGTCAGATCATTTCTGCCGCTGCCTCTATGGGAGTGTCAGCTCCTTCTCCGAGGCCAGCTGCTCCTTCACCGAGGGTGTCTCCTCAGACGCCCGTTACTTCTGTACCCGTTCAACCCACTGTCTGTGTGGCCACCTTTACACCCATTGTCACGGCACCCTCCGCCAAGGCTGTGCCGACTCCTAAAGACATTTATTTAGCAACTGCTATACCGGAGAACATCTCTCCGGAGGAGTATCGATTGTCCCTGCAACAACCGAACCCCGAGGTTGGACCATCCTCCCAAGATCCCAACCGCTCTTACTTTTCGCACTATGCACAGGATGGTACACCCGTGTATGCTTTTCCAGGTCAGTATGATGAGCATGGGGACATTTTGCGTCTACCCACTCCTGAGGCTTACCTCCATGCTCAAGGTTTACCCTATAACCAGGCTTATAACCCGCAAGGGCAACCTTTTCAAGGCCAACCTTCGGGCAAACCTGGCTATCCTTATGACCCACAGGGGCAGCCCGTGCAAGGCTATCCTGCGGGCCAACAAGGGCCATCGTACGGTCTGCAAGGACAGCATTATAGCCCTTCTGGTCAACCTGTGCAGCCTCAACCGGGGTACCAACCGGGACCGTTCTATGGTCCTGGGGGGCAAATCCAGCCTTCTCAACCTATGCAACCACAGTATCCTATTGTTTCTAATGTTGTGTTTCAGCCAGGACCACCCTATGGTCCTGCTCCAGGTCAAACCGGTTACCAGCAACCACCTGGCCCTATTCCTCCACCAGGCCAACCGGCCCATCCGGTACAACCTGGTGTTCCGCCTCCAGGCCAACCGGCCCATCCGGTACAACCTAGGGCTCCTTTACAGCCAGGTCAACCTGTATAACCGGCACAACCTGTCTATCCGGGTCACCCTGTTCACCCAGGGCAGCCCTCTCAGCCGGGTCAACCTGTTCACTCAGGGAAGCCCGCTCATTCCATTAACCCTGCCCAGCAGCCAATTCATTCGATGCCGCAGCCAAATCAACAGTTGCACCCTAGTTATCAGGCTCCGCAGGGTTCCACCTATCAGCATCCGACTCATCCTCAGGGCGGTTATTATCCTCATGGTCAATCTCAACCAAATTATAACCAGCCCCGAGGCTCTCAGTATTATCCTCCTCCACCCGGTTCTTCCAACAATACTCCTGCTCATCCCGCCCCGTCAGATTCTAGCAAGACTGCGGAGGTGAACACCGTTCAGGCCAATCCTACGGAGAAGACCTCCAAAGGGAAAAAGAAGGGCAAAGGTAAATCTAAATCTGACACCCCAAAGCCAGAATCCAAATCTCGTACCGAGGATGGTTCTCAACGTAAACCGAAGTACCCCTGCCTTATTTGTGAAGGAGACCATTATACCAAGGATTTTCCACGATGATCCGAGGTTAGTCAACTTCTCAAGGGCTCTAAATGGACTCCGGTAGTTCTTAAAGATCTATTCTCGTCTCAGCAAACCCAGATGGTTGAACAGCCTTCACCATCTGCACCATTTGGGTCCCAAGTTTTTATGATGAATGGTGTTGCACCTATCTCTGTCGCTACGCGTTCGAAGGATTACAACGAATCGCGGCAGGCACCCGAGAAGGCAGTTTCGGATGGACCACCTCCCCCACCTGTCTCCGGTTCATTGGAAATCGAGAAGCCTACTCCTGAACCTGTTGTGAAGCCACCTTCTAAAGGTGTTCTTCAAAGATATTTTTATAATCCGAATGCCCGTGCCGCTCAGCATTACAGTATTGTTGAGGATTTGGCACAGACACCTTCTGCTATGTCTACACTAGAAGTTCTTCAAAGTTGTCCTTCACAACGGAAGGCTTTACTGTCTGCAATCGGTGGCATTGACCCCGCCGATTCGAGTCTTCTCAACTTCGACTTAGAGAATTTCACCCCCCGACTTCCACATCAGATTGTTCTTGTTATTCAAGTCGGGATTAACGATCTTAACATCCATAGGGCCGTTGTGGATGAAGGTGCCTCTACCTGCGTTATTTCATCCGCTTGCTGGAAGGCCATCGGCTCTCCATCCCTTTCGTCATCTCCCAATTCCCTAGAGGCATTTGATGGTCGGGAATCCAAACCCCTGGGTGTTCTCGAGAGTTTAGCGATCACTTTACAGGGGAAGACTGTCAACGTAGAAGTAGAAGTAGTGGATGCCAGGCTCAACTACAATATACTTCTCGGCCGCAGCTGGACCCATGCCATGCTATGTGTGCCGTCCACCATCTTTCGACTTCTTAAGTTCCCTCATGAGGGAAAAATCGTCACGGTGGATTAGTTGTCCTTCTTCACCTCCACCTCTGAGAACAACGTACCATACATGGATCAAATCCCAAATCCCCCTGACAGTGTAGGACCCGATCTCTTCAAAGACCCCGTCCTCATGGGTATCTTTCCCGCACCACCACTCCACACCGCTCAAGTTAACATGATTTCCAGATCTGATGACCCCTGGCTCATCCCTACGCCTGAGCAGGTGTTTGAGTTCGGAGAATCAATGCCTTTGACTCCAGTAGAGATCAGCTACTATGAAATTGTTGCTGCATCTGATCCTCCGCCTCCTCAGCATGCTCCTTTGAGCATGGCTCTAGATGTCTACTCTCAATCCCCCTGGCTTGGTCAGGTCGATTCACCTTATCCTCTCAAGGAGACTTTTCCTTCTGATGATGCCATCATTGAAACAATGTCTCTTGAGGAGCTGCCTTGGGGCGATGGACATCATCGCTCCTCTTTTATGCCTAGCTTGGGGGCAATGTCGGATTGTCTAGAGCGTTATGCATCTCAGGTTCCTACTCCTCCTCTCCAAACGCCCATTTTGATGCACAAGGTTCTTTTGGAGGGAAACCTGAGTAATATCACTCAAACCATCCTGATCAACATCTTCGTTAAACCAGGGATTGTTGAGAATATACACGTGGGAGTGACTTGTTCTCTTGATGAGATTCAAGTCTATACTAATCTTTTTAAAGAATTCATAGATGTGTTCGCCTGGTCCTACGAGGAAATGCCTAGGATCGATCCTAGTATCGTAGTGCACGAGATTTCAACCTACCCTGGTGCAAAGCCCGTGCGCCAACGCTTACGCCCCATGCATCCTCGGAAAGACGCTGCAATTAAGGCAAAAGTTGAAAAACTTCTTAACGCGGGCTTTATTTATCCCATCCCCCTCACAGAATGGGTTTCCAACATTTTCCCTGTCGATAAAAAGCAAGGTACTATTAGGGTCTGTGTTGATTACCGCGATATCAATCGCGCCTGTCCGAAAGATAATTATCCCACTCCGTTCATAGACCAAATCATCGACGAGTGCGCCGGAAGTGAGATTTATTCCTTGATGGACGGTTTCTCAGGGTATAATCAGATCAATATTGCACCCGAGGATCAACACAAGACTACATTCATCTGTCCGTGGGGTACTTTCGCGTATAAAAATATCTCGTTCGACTTGAAGAACGCTGGAGCCACTTTTCAGCGTGCAATGTCTTACGCTTTCCATGACATTCGCCATATCGTTCAGCCTTATCTGGACGACTTGCCAGCTCATTCCGCTAGGCGAGAGGACCACCCTGAACACCTCTGCCAGATTTTCCTTCGTTGTAGGCGCTACAATATTAGGCTCAATCCTCATAAGTGCGTCTTTTGCATGGATTCTGGCTGTATTTTGGGATTCATTGTCTCCAAAGACGGAATTCGCCTTGACCCTTTAAAAGTCGAGGCTATCATCAACCTCCCATCACCCTCCTCGTTATACCAGTTATAGAGTCTATAAGGAAAAGCGAACTTCCTTCGACGCTTTATCCCGAACTACGCGGAGGTAGCCAAAGGATTCACACGCCTATTAAAGCAAAATGTTCCCTTCCATTGGGACGAAATTGCTCAACAATCCTTTGAGAAGCTGAAGACATTACTCGTTAATGCTCCTTTGCTTCGTCCTCCGAACTATCGTCGTGATTTCACTTTGTATCTCGCCGCCGCATTTAGCACCATAGCTATGGTTCTGGTGCAGGATGATGATGATGGTAATGAACATGTTATTTATTATCTATCATGAAACCTTCTCAATACAGAAACGCGTTATGCTCATGTCGAGAAGTTGGCGTTAGCCGCAGTACACGCTGTGCAACGTTTTTGCCACTACATCCTATTGCGTACGATAACAGTGGTTTCGGATTGCAACCCCATGACATATATTCTCTCTAGACAATTACTGGGGGGAAAATACTCCAAATGGATCGTTATCCTGCAAGAGTTTGACCTAGAATTCACTACTGCTAATTCAACCAAATCGGTTGTCTTCGCGGATCTTATATGCTCACTCCCGACAGACTCCACTCCTTTACTCTCCGAGGATCATATCCCGGATGAAACTCTTTTCCTTATCAGTACTCGTGACCTTTGGTACGGCGACATAATCATGTATCTTCAGACCTCCAAATTTCGCTCTGAGTTGACTAAAGATGCCCGACGTCGAATTCGGCATCAGTCTCAACCCTACCGCATCGTAGGAGATACCTTATACCGTGTTGGAGTAGATTCGGTGCTCCGTCGGTGCCTAACCTTGGAAGAGGCTAAAAGGGTCCTAAATGACTGCCACAGTGGCGCTTGTGGTGGAAATATGTCCGGATATGCCACTGCCCAGAAAATTTTGCGAGCAGGTTACTTCTGGCCGTCCATATTCAAAGACTGTATCGTTGCAGTCCATAAATGCCATGCGTGCCAGGTGTTTCAGCGCAAGATGCGCACGCCGCCTCTCCCTTTGCATCCTGTTATTACCGTCGGCCCTTTTGCGAAATGGGGCATGGATTTTATGACGTGTAACCCTCACTCGGCCGGGGGGCATGCGTATATCATTTTCGCTGTCGACTACTTCACCAAGTGGGCCGAAGCGATGCCTACACTAGCTGCCGACGGTAAGACAATTGCCCAATTCATATTCAACCACATCATTGCACGTTTCAGGGTCCCTCAGGCCATCGTTACCGACCATGGTACTCATTTCCGAGATTATATGATGGCTGAGCTGACTTCAAGATTGGGCTTACGCCACGACAGCTCGACGCCATATTACCCTCAGGCAAATGGCCAGGTTGAAGCAGTGAACAAGGTTCTAGTCACTATGCTTCAGCGAACAGTTGGTATTCACAAATCCAATTTGCACCTCCAACGGTTCTCAGCTCTATGGGCATACCGGACGTCTGCAAAGAGTGCAACTGGATTCACACCATTCCAATTGGTGTATGGTTTGGAAGCAACTCTTCTGGTTGAATGCGAGATTCCTTCGTTGAAATTAGCTGTAGAACTTCTACCTGACACTTCTGCTGAGGAAGAGCGTCTTTTGTATCTGGAACGGTTAGATGAAAACCATCGCTTGGCTGCTTTAGTCATTGAAGCACAAAAGAAGCGGGTCAAAGCTCACTTCAATCAATCGGTTTCTCCTCGTTCCTTTGTCGAAGGGGACCTCGTCCTCCTATACGATCAATCACATGACAAGCTTGGGGCTGGTAAGTTCCAACCTATATGGCATGGGCCCTACATAGTAAAATGCATTTTGAAGAATGGGGCTTATGAGCTTATAGATTATGAAGGAGTTCCGTTGGCGCAGCCCAGGAATGGGCTGTACCTGAAAAAATACTACGCTTAAAGTCATTTTTGGTGTGGTGTGTGTACATAAGTGTGTGTTTTTTCATTTGTGTGCGTGTGTGGTGTGGTGTGCGATGTAAACATTTTTCTGTTGATCGGGTCTTTCTGATTGTGCAGATGTCCATTCATCCGTTTGTTGGTTTCGTGGATGGTGCCTCCCGCAGTACCAGGAATCTGTCTTCGACAGCCTGGGTAATCTATGATCTTGCTGGTGAGTTGGTCAACCTGCAAGGTGTGTGTCTGGGACGTACTACAAATAACATCGCGGAATATAGTGTTGTATTAGAATTATTAACCGAGGTTGTAAACCTTGGTATCCGTGAATTACTTGTGTATCTAGACTCGCAACTTGTAGTATTACAGCTTAATGGTCATTATTCAGTCAGAAACCCATCCATTTTACGTCTGTATCTGTGTATTCATTTACTGGAAAGAAATTTTGATTATATTACATATCAACATATACCCAGGCATATGAATACGTTAACTAATGCAGTAGCTAATTTGGTTTTAGATAGACATTTGCACAATTTGTAAATCATCATCACATGTAAAAGGAAAATCCATCCAGAAATAGATATTTATATATATAGATATCGAATGTTTGCATAGTGTGCATCACATTAAAATCAAAATATATATGTTCGTCTTAATACATCCGGAGACGACATGTCTCTCAAAAAATATGCATGAAATAAAAGCCCTAGGAGTCTAATCCGCATGGTTCTCATGATAACAATTGACTGCACGCACTAAGCGTCTCAGAAGTCGGTGGAGGCAATTAGGCACTCCCACCGTCTATCTCTGGTACGCCATCGGTACATCCGCCAGCCGGGCATAGTCTGGGATCCCTCGGGCAATGCCCTCGAGATTCTGGATTAAATCCCCCCCCTCTGCACCCTCTGCCTGGGGATCAAGTGCGGGAAGAGTCCTCCGCGCGATAGGAGACATACCGGCTGGTCTCTCTGGGCCCACGTCTGCATACATATAAAATGTGTCAGGATGGACATATATTAACAAAAAATTATAAAACATAAAAAATCAAAAAGAGAAGAGGTCATACCCAACTCCTCGTCCCAATCATCTCCCTCCGGCAGTGGGATATCTGGGTCTCCAGTGAAATCGGTTCCTACATATGGCCAGTCTTCCACTACGATCAATTGACGCTGCAACCACCCAAAAAACTCCGGCCTCCAGGACATCTGTTGGCCTCCTCCAGCTCTAGGCACTAGTGCTGCCCAGCGAGCCATTCTTGGCTCTCGTGGAATCGGCTCAGCTACTATGGCCCCTTGGCCCTGGAATATTGGTAATCGTTCCAGAATGAACGATACCAGGATGGAACCGTAGCCAAACTGTTTCAGTTTGGCTTGCTTGCATTTCGTAAGCTGTCTTTTCATGTTTATCGTCACTGTTGTGGCCCAGTCAAACAATAGGGGAGTCATACACTCTGAGGCTAGCAAAAGTTGGGCCTTTGTTGCCTCGTGCGGTGCCTGCGACCCCGCAGCCCGCGTGATGGTATGCAGCACCACTCTTAGTGCCAGATCAGGAATGGTGTGAATGTCTACTTTCCCACTTCCAGATCCCAGTCGTGCCCTCGGGCACACTCGTGCCATCACTTGCTCCATCTTCTCACCAGACGGTCTGCTCCCTGTCAATATGGGCACCGGACCTCTGCGCGATAATCCGGTTATGAAGTATATGTCAGAAACCTCCAGTTCTAACACCTGGTCCCGTAACTTGAACACTTGTTCCTGTTCGTCCCATATGCTGATCAGGTACTGTAGGAACTTGGGCTGAGCTCGTAAACAAGGTGTCAGGAAGAAATTTTTTAGCCCACAGTTCTTGAGGGCATTCATGCAAGTTTCATTCTCCATGGCTTGTTCATCCTCTTCACCGTGCTCCCTCTCTTTCCACTCAATGACCATTTTGATCGGTTGCCTGCATTGACATTGTCAAAAAACTTCAATTAGACCTCTGCTATCCTTGAAAATTCATGCAATTTATTCATTATGTGGAAATTTCAAGCGGAAAATTGTATTGCGCCACTGGCGCGACTGTTTTCCTAACAGTCGCGCCAGTTGGCGCGGGCCCTTTGGAAATAAAATTCCATTGGCGCGGGTCCGTGCCGGATACCCGCGCCAATGGGCGGAGCCCTAAAAATTCAAAATTCCTCATAAGAAGTCTAATATACAATAAAAATCTATGAAAAATGGATTGAAATGGAGTACAAAGAAGCGCCTCTTACCTGGAACTGACAGGAATCTGAATGGTAGCCCGGATCGGTCGCAATCGTTGTCAGAAGTTCGCACACAAAATGGACCACTGCTGCTCTTTGGTAAGGTAAATAGTAAAAAGTAATTTTATTTTTACCATTTGACATATTTATAACTTTTTTGAACTCAAATAGGTTTTGAAAGTTATTTTTCTGAATATTTTAATATATTTGTGTCAAAAATGGGTTTTACACTTGCCTTTTTTGTGCAGCAACAGGTCTTTTACGCAACTTAGACGGTGAAACAAGTTGTATTTTATACTTTTTCGGACTCGGTAAATACACGAAAAAGTCACTCTGGAGTCTTCTTTCAGCTCTTTTCTGACTCTCTAAATATGAAAAGATCGCCGAGGCCCTTGTCGTTTCGATCTCGTTAAAGTGGACACGAATCGGCATCTACCCAGTATACGTTTACCCCTTTTTTGGGCTGGGATGGATTATTTACGAAAAAGGAATACCCTAGCCTATCGTGACTAGGAGGTTTTCTCAGATATTGTTTTCTACCTTTTCGGGTCCGAGGAACTATCTACGAAAAGGGACCGCTAGAGTTTACTTTTCTGTTGTCTTTTCAAACTCTCTAAATATGAAAATACACCGAGTTCTTCCTTTGTCAGACTCGTTAAACCCTGATGACATTGGATTCAGTCGAAATGACGTTCTCCGAGTTTCTCCTTCCTAGGGCTCGTTAAATGTACTAGGATGGATTCGCCCGAAGGGCGGACTTACATTCCAAGCATATGCTATCCCCTTCAAGCTTGTTATCAAAAATAATTGGGGTACTCGCCAGAAATGGTGGGGGAAAATGGAACCAGCATCATTGTCGTGTCGGCAGTATGTCGCTCTTGAACATGGCACTTGTCTGCATTCGTGTCGGGTTGGGGACATCTCATCTCGTTCTTCACTTGCCTCTGTGGGTTTGGATAATCCCTTTTGACCTCTCATATGGTCTTTGCCTTGTCGCCATGACCTCTGATCCGTTGATGTAAAATACTGCCAAGTCCACTGTCGTGCCGTTCATATGTTCAAGAGAAGTTGACCTCTGCAAATATCAACCTCCCTCTGATTCTCGTTTGATCCTGATTCATGAAAAACATCATGTTTCTCTGTCTCGTGTCGATGATGTGGGAAACATTATGGCCCACCTTCGATCAAGGTCACTTCCTTTCGACTTCAGCTCATTATCCGGGAAGTTGGTCTAGAGACTCCCTTATGGTACCTTGGAGCCTGCATGCCTTAATGGCAGGTTTATCGCATTCGATGCGAGGTTTTCATTATTGGCCTCCAATCGAGTGATTCTACGGGTGTTCGACGCTAGCTCATTGATTCGCACGCCGTAGATTGTACCTATAGTACCTTGAGATCCATTGTCATTATTGGTGGTTCCTCTCGCGTCTGTTAACAACTTTCATCATTGGATGGTAATCAGGCGATGTTCTTGCATGTTCGAATTCAGCTCACATGTTCGCATGCTTGAACTTGTACTTTGTTCAGGTCGAGATGGAGCGCAAGACCCTGGATTTTGTCTGTTGTAATCCAGGCTGCGATATTGTGGATTATTATGATTATTTACATGACTCACTGATTGGATGGCTGCGACCATACCTGAGTCTATTTATCGATCCTCTCTGGGTGGCTGCATCCATGCCTTGGATCTAGATTATTGTACACTCTGTTATGGATGGTTGCGCCCATACCACGCATATATATCATGTATCTGAGACATCAGTTGTATTTCGCTCCGCAGGTTTTCCGATGGCAGTGTTTTCAGTCGGCATGTTCTCGTAAAGCATTTCACCCCTCTCTTTCTCTCGGGCCTTGTGCTTTAGGGGGCATCTGTTACACAGCAATTTTTCACCGTCCCTGCAATCCCCATCCTGTACATTGGAGGACTCATTTCGTGACCTGTGAGCAGAGACAAGACTTGAAAATACTTTCATTGCATCCCTCTGAAGATGAACTTTCATTTCCCTGAAAACATCTCCCTGCAAAAAACCCTAAAAATAGCTCTTTCTTCATTGGCACAGTTCTACAGTTCAGCCCTCGCGCCAAGGGGGAAAATCCTCCAAAGGGGGTGTGCCAATTGGCACTCTGTCATAGAGCCGCACCCACGCCAACCATATTAAGAGGTATTTTATAAAAATAAAAGGCGGAAGTTTCGTCCTAACAAATTCCTGGACTGATATCTATCTTGATTTGGGAGGTTTGGCTACGGATTTCCATAGAGAGGAAGTGGTTTGCCACCTCTCATGGAAGCTTCCTTGATGATAGGGCCAATCCCATAATTACAGGGATCCCAACTCCCCTTCCTCCTTCTATAAGAGCTTGCTCTTCTCCATGGCAAGCTAATTTCCAAGTTCCCAAGAGCTTTCACATCCTTATGCTGCAAGAGCCTTCTTGATTCCCTTAAGGCCAAATCCAAGAATGGAAACTATTGCCAAGTATCCGGAGAGAGAGGCCTGTCCCATCCTTGACAGGCTTTATCGAGACATGTTTTGCTGACGACCCGCCAAGGGAGAATGCTGCGTCGAAGCTATGGTTGTATTCTTCTTTTGACTCTTTAATGATAAGTGACTATTGGTTATGGTTCCACTCTTGTCCTTGATTATGTTCATGAGTTATGTCCTCTTCAACTGATATATAGTTGTATATACTGGATTTTATGCTTGCGTTTGTGTTGTTTCTTGCATGTGCAGGTGTCCGATCACGGAGATCAAGAGGATTGTGATCTGCCAGGGCAAAGGAACGGGAGCACCACCTCTTCTACAAACAACAGCGTTGGATTCCAGGTAAGCCTTCCTCGCAAGTCGGTTTATTTATGATTAGGAACCTGCACTGTAGCGTGTTTGACTGTTGCTAGACCCGATCTGGGCTAGTAGGGATCGCCTCTATTCGCAGAGGGGATTTAACTCCTCAACAAGGGTTAAAACCTACATTTGGTATCAGATTTGTTTCGGCTTCAAGGGGACTCCTTTGCTGCTAAGGGGTTTTTTTCTTGGGCCTGTGGTAGACCTTGTTCAGTGGGAGATCTACAGAATCGATTATTGTGGTGAAAGAAGATGGCAAGCAATGGAAAGATAGAGATTGATAAATTTAATGGTCAAAGTTTTGAGTTGTGGAAGCTCAAGATGGAGGATCTACTGGTGGATAAAGATCAGTGGATCGCCTTAGATCCAGGTACTAAACCAACGGTAATGTAAAATGAAGACTGGAAGAAGTTGGATCGGAAGGCAAAGAGCACAATACAGTTGTGTATCTCAGATTCAGTATTGTTGAATGTATCTGGGGAAGCTATGACAAATAATTTGTGGGACAAACTTGGGACTATGTACCAGTCTAAGTCTCTAGTGAATAAATTGTTCCTGTAGGAAAAGGTATATAACCTAAGGATGAAGGATGGAGACTCGGTGACAGAGCATCTGAACATCGTCAATACTGTGTTAAGCCATTTGTCATCTATTGATATTAAAATCTCAAATGAAGATAAGTGCATCAGTTTTTTGTTTTATCTACCAGATTCATGGGACAGTATAGTTATTGCAATAGGTAGCAACACAACTACCTTGAATTTTGATGACATTGTCTCAGCCTTGTTTTCGGAGGAAATGAGATGGAGAAATATGGAGAGCCAGAATGGAGATGCCTTATCTATACGAGGAAGGTCCTAGAACAAAAAAAAATAATAAGGTTTCGAGAGGGAGATCTAAATCTCCATGAAAGTTTGTAAAGGTGTGCTGGAAATGCGGAAAGGAAGGGCACTACAAAAAGGACTGCAGATCTAAAGCTCTTGAGAAAGGAAATGGATTTGATGATGCTCCTTCTGCAGAGGCAAAAACCACCTCTTATGAATTTGGGGATGTGTATTTGGCTTCTTCTTCAAATACACATGTAGCTCATGAGGCATGGTTGATTGACTCAGGTGCATCCTTTCACTTCACTCCCCATAGGGAGTGGTTCTACAAGTATGAGAAGTATGATGGTGGTGATGTCTTATTAGGGGATGATAGGAAGGCCAAAATCATCGAGCATAGAAAAGTCAAGTTGAAGCTGCAAGGTGGAAGGATTAGAACACTTCCTGGTGTTCTGCATATTCCTTCATTGGCTAGAAATTTGATTTATGTAAGCAAGATGGATGATGCAGGTGTAAAAATAGTGTTAGAGAAAGACACCTGCAAGATGGTTCAGGGAGAACTGGTATTAATGCAGGGAATTTGGATTGTAAATCTGTACAAGCCTCAAGGTAGCACTGTTATTAATGGGTGCAACAGTTCTGTGGTTCCTGAAAGTGGAGCAGAAAGCCTAGCGGTCTCTAGAGAAAATACCATGCTATGGCATCAAAGACTTGGACATATTGGGGAGAAGGGCCTTCGAATATTGCATGGAAATGGTATGGTAGAAGGTATTTCTAATTGCTCTCTGAATTTCGATTTATGTGAACGGTGTGTATATGGGAAGCAGAATTGGGTGAGTTTTCCTTCTGGTGCTAAGAGGGCGAACAAGATATTAGAGCTTGTGCACAGTGATGTGTTTGGACCTATGTTGATTCCATCACTAGGAAAGTCTATGTAATATGTTTCATTCATAGATGAATTCTCAAGGAATACATGGATATATTTCTTGAGGAAGAAATCTGAAGTATTTGAAAAATTTAAAGAATTTAAGGCTTTGGTGGAAAACCAGACAGAGAAGAAGATAAAGGTGTTGAGGACAGATAATGGTGGAGAATTCTGCAAGAAGGAATTTGAAGAGTTCTATAATAAGTGTGGTATAGCACGGCAGAAGACTAATCCATACACACCTCAGCAAAATAGAGTTGCAGAAAGAATGAACAGAACCTTGATGGAAAAGGCAAGAAGCATGCTCAGTGGTACCGGGTTAGGACAATAATTCTAGGCAGAGGCAGCAGAGACTGCATGTTACCTAGTTAACAGATCACCTTCATCAGCGTTGGAGGATAAGATTCCACATGAGGTATGGATTGGTAAGAAACCCTCTCTTTCACATCTGAGGGTATTTGGATGTGATGCATATGTACATGTTCCAAAGGAGAAAAGGACCAAGTTGGATAATAAATTTTAAAGGTGCATCTTTATTGGGTATAAGGATGGTTTAAAAGGTTACAAGCTTTGGAACCCAAAAACAAGGAAAGTTGTGTACAGCTGAGATCTGGTGTTTAGATAGGTGAAATATGTTATTAAACATGAAGTCCTACCAGAGGAACCTGAGACGATAGAGTTTACTCTAAAGGAGGATGAATTAGACTCTACAACAGAAGAAGATTCAGAAGAGGAAGAGCCACAAACTCTAGTTGTGAGAAGATCAGTTCGGGAAAGAAGGCAGCCATAAAGGTATAGTCCATCTGCTTTATGTTCAAATTTTTCTTTAACTATCATTGATTATGATCCCAGAACTATCAAGGAGACAATTGATTCAGAGGATGGAAAAATCTAGAAGGAGGCCATGGTTGATGAAATGGCATCCTTGCACAAAAATGAGACATGGGATCTGGTGGAGTTGTCGGATGGAAGGAAGCCCATAGGGATAAAATGGGTTTTTAAGAAGAAGATGAATGTAGAAGGCAAGGTGGAGAAATAAAAAAATAGGTTGGTAGAAAAAGGTTATTCCCATGTGTTGGGAATTGATTTTGGTGATATTTTTTCTCCTGTTTCCAAGGTTACTTTTATCTGTTGTTGTTGCATTTGATTTTGAGGTAGAAAAAATGGATGTGATGGAAAAATTTCTTCACGGGGATCTGGAAGGAGATCTACATGAAGCAACCTGAAGGCTTTGCGATGAAGGGTAAGAAAGAACTGGTGTGCAGGTTAAAAAAGTCTCTGTATGGGTTAAAATAGTCGCCAAGGTTGTGGTATCAGAAATTTGATACCTATATATGGGGACTTGGCTTGGCCAGAAGCAAAGAGGATCATTATGTTTATTTTAAATTAATTGGTGAATTTTTATTTATTTTCTCTTGTATGTGGATGATATGTTGCTGATTGGAAATGACAAAGAAATTATCCAAGATTTGAAGACCCAATTGTTCTCCAAATTCGACATGAAGGATCTTGGTGCTGCAAACTATATTTTGGTCATGTAAATTAAGAGAGATCGAGAAAATAGGAAGCTTTGGTTAAACCAGAGGAAGTATGTCGAGACTATATTGCAGAGGTTCAATATGCAGAATAGTAAACTAGTGAAGGTTCCAATTCCTATAGGTGTAAATTTTTCTGCTAAACAGTGTCCCAAGACACAAGAAGAAGAGGAGGATATGTCCTGTGTTCCATATGCAAGTACAGTGGGAAGCCTGAGGTATGCAATGGTTTGTACTAGACCAGACATTGCACATGTAGTGGGAGTATTGAGCAGGTTTATGTCAAAACCAGGGAAGGAGCATTGGATAGCAGTGAAGCGGGTTTTCAGATATTTGCATGGCACTAGTGATTATGGTTTGTGCTACCAAGGAAGGCCAGGATTGGATAGATTTTTGGACATCCATGGTTTTGTTGATGCAGACTGGGCTGGAGATCTGGACCAAAGAAGATATACAAGTGGGTATGTGTTTAGCCTCTTTGGAGGTGCAGTTAGTTGGATGAGTAAGAGACATACTGTACTAGCTCTTTCAACTACAGAGGTAGAATACATAGTAGCCACTCATGCAAGCAAGGAATCAGCTTGGTTGTGGAGATTGTGTTCAAGTATGGGGTTGGTGCAACAAGCTATAAGGATAGACTGTGATAGCCAAAGTGCAATTTTCTTGGCTAAGAACCCTGCTTATCATTCAAAGGCAAAGCACATTGATGTTCAATATCACTTTGTAATAAATGTGGTTGAGGATATAAGGGTGTTTCTGGTAAAGGTGGACACTTTGAATAATGTTGCAGATGCATTGATCAAGTCTGTGAACACTCATAATTTCTCTTGGTGTAGAGAAACAATGGGTGTTGCATAGTTGGGCTAATGACTAAGCTCTCTTGTGGCCCCCTGTGGAAAGAAAAAAACAAGTGGGAGAATGTTTGGTATGTGTTATATTCTTTCCATGATTAGTCGCACCTGCCCATGGTTTTGTGCATGGGTTTGCAAATGGTTTTGGGGCATGATAGTTTTTGGCCCCAGTATTTTGTAGATCTGGTTGAGGAAACTATGGTTATGTTCTAATCCAGGGTTAATGGATTGGGGTTTATGTATGCTTCGACATGCATATATATGTGTTGTAACACTAAAAGGAATATAATGAAAAATCAAGCTGGTTGTACCGATTTGGGATCTAGAGGAAAATCTCTGTGTATATCTGTTTTATGTTTTATGCTCTCGCTATTGTTTATTTTCTGTTTTTAAGATTCGTTTGTAGATAATTTTTGTACAGGGTTAAGACCTAAAACTGCAAAGGATTGTTAAGCATTCATTTTCATTACTTAGTTATTAAAAAAAATGAAGCAACATTAACCCATTTTTTTAGCATGGATTCATAGTTTTAGCTTAAGGGTTGACCCCTATTACAGAGAGAGTCGATGTATAGAGGAGCCTATGGTTAGGTGGAGTGTCCCTTTATCACAATCAATGACTAGACTTATGTGGGAACGCAATAAAATAAAGAAATACACATAAATGCAGAGATGCAACAAAAATAAGACTTCGTTTCATTAATATCACATAACTAAAATATGCTTACAGACATAATGGAAATAAACTAGCTATGGCGTTGGTGGCTTATCTCTAAGAAGAGATGTGGTGGCTATAGGCCTTTGAAATGTGTTACAATGAGGCTCGAAGGCCTATTTATTATTGATAAACAATGGAAAACCCTAAACATCCAAAAACCTAATCCTAGGAGATGAAACGCCAAACTATGGGCCTCGTTGGGGTAAATTGGTACATCGATTTCTCGAGGTCGTAACTTTGGTATATGATATCTATTTGATTCACATGATACCTCATTAGAAAGATCTATCTAAAGACTGTAACTACTAATAATATTTTTCCTCAAACAATATTTCCCAAAAAACATCGTTTAGGGCCTCAAAACGGCTAGAATTTTAGGACCCGAAAAAATGCCAAAAATAGTAAATTGTGCTACAATCAAGGAAACTGAAAAACTAAAAGAAACAATGGTGGGGGTCCAAGTGGAATAGGTAGGTGGCCACGAGTATCCTCCTAGATCATTCCTCCCCACTTAGGAGGAAATGGTCCCTATTGTGTTGAGTTTCTCCATGAGATGAAGAAACTTCTGTTGAACTTGGTCCCTTGTGAGCCACTTGCCCTAGTGAAGGAGTTGGCCTGCTTTGACAACTCGATATAGCTCGATCCATTGTTGGCGAGTGTTCTTAATCTTATTTCCATGATCTTACCAGTTGTGGCTTGTTCCATGTATTTTGGGTTTAACTCTATCGATGTGAGTTGTCCTGCCATATTGGATGTGTCCAATAGAGGTGGAAAGTAGGGTTGAAGGAAGCCCAAATTGAACACTAGGTGCAGAGCAAGGAAAGGTGGAATACTGAGCTCGAAGGCATTTTTCCCTACAGCCTTGGTGATGGTGTATGGCCCATATTGAAGCAAGTGAATCTTGCGGTGGGGTCCAGCGAGGCGCTCCTTTTGCAAATGTAACCACACTTTGTCGCCCACCTAGAAGTTGTGTGGCACCCGATGTTGATCATGTCGCTGCTTGTACTTAGCATTGGCTCTGTCCAATATGTCATGAACCTGTTGGTGGATGTGCTGAATGCGCTCAATGAATTTTTTTCGCCTCATCAGCTTCAGACTGGACATGAGTCGAATCAGCCTGAGTAGTTACAAATGGCATGGCTATGTCAATGGGACATCATGGCTAGAATCCCAAGACCACCTAAAAGGATTTGTGGTTAGTTAAGTTGTGGAGGGACCGATTATAGTTGTGTTGTACATATAGGATGCTCTCATCCCATGTGCTTGGATGCTTTGAGTTGTACACGCACATAATGTGTACGATCATCTTGTTTATGACCTATGTCTGGCAATCAGTTTGGGGATGGAAAGTTGTGGCCTTAGTGAGCTTGGTGTCCAGCATTGACTAGAGGCTAGACCAAAATGTATTAAGGAATTATTTGTCCCGATATGAGATGATAGACTATGGGATCCCAAAGTGTACCCACACTCGTTCAAATAAGAGTTTAGCAGTGGCTTATGCTGTGATCTTCTTCTTGCAAGATGCCATAATGGCTATCTTCAATAATCTGTCGACGACCATGAAAACACAGTAATTTCCGTGCTTAGTAGAAGGAAGGCCCAACATGTAATCCATGGAGATGGATTCCCAAGGTCGACTAGGGGTAGGCAGTGGAATATAGAGGCCTTGCTTCTTGATGGTCGGTTTGGCAATGGCACAGGCAGTGCAAGATCTGATGTACTTCCCGACATCCTGTCGAAGGTTTGGCTAATAGAAATACTTCTGCATTACTGCTGCCACTGTTTTCTCGACCCCAAAATGCCCAGCTGCCCGACTGTAGTGCACTTCCCAAATCATCTTGACACACTCTCTTGAAGTAACACAAAGGTGTCCTAGGTGACATAGCAATGTATCTTGGAGGTGAAAATTTGGAACTTGGTTACCCTCAAAGAGTGTCTTGTATGTGTGGATGAATTATGGATCGCTCTTGTAAAGAAGCATCCAATCAGAAGTCTCGTGCACACAAGATTTAAGCATAATGGTTAGCGCCATGATCGGTGGTCGGTTGAGTCAATCTGCAACATTATTGGTGCTTGACCTTGTTTTACTTGATTTTCAAATGAAAATGTTGCAAATATGTGGACCACTTCTGATGGTGAGAGTTTTACAACTTGCCTTGTGTCTATATGAACTGCAAGGGTCAGTGGTCTATTTGGATGGTCGTTTACTTCCCCAAAATGTAATGCTTGCATTGTCAGCAAGCCCGTACAATGTAATACATCTCTTTGTCATAAGTGGGATACTTCCATATTGTGTCAGAAAATGTCTCACTGTGATATGCCACTAGATGCCCCTGTTGAGTAATTCCCCAATATCATAGTCATAGGAATCGGTCTTGATCTCAAATGGTTGTTGCAAGTCTAGTAATGTGAGAACTAGGGTAGAGCAGAGGTGATGTTTCAACTCTACGAACGCCTTCTGTTGAGATTCAGACCAAAATCATTTTTCTTTCGCTCCTCCCTTGGTGACTTGACTCAAGGGCCAAGCGATATGAGAGAATCCCAAAATGAACCTGCGATAGAAATTAGAAAGACCCAGAAAGCTGTGGAGCTCTGTCAGAGTGGTTGGGGCCAGTCAATCCCAAATGACTTAGATCTGGGTTGAATCCACATGCAACCCTTGCTCATCATTAATGTATCCTAAATACTGAACCTGGGTCATGCCAAAAGTGCACTTCTCCAAATTGGCACACAACTTGTGTTGCCGCAGTGTTTGGAGGACCTATCGGATGTGGTGGAGGTGCTCTTCCTAATTCTATCTGAAGATCATGATGTCATTCAAGTACACTACAAAAAATGAGTTGGTGAATGGCCGCAAGATGTCATTCGTCAACCTCATGAAGGTTGTAGGAGCATTTTTCAACTCGAAAGGCATGACCAGCCATTAGAACAGGCCCTCCTTGGCTTTGAAGGCAGTCTTCCACACATCGCAGGGTTTAATTGGTACCTAGTGATACCCAGAATTCAAGTCGATCTTGCTAAAATATTTTCCCCCCTTGAGTTGGTCTAGAAGATCATCAATATGTGGGATCGGGTACCTATTTCAGAAAATGATCTTGTTTAGCACATGATAGTCAATACGGAGTCTCCAGGTCTCATCCTTCTTCTGCACCAGCACGATCGGGCTCCCACAGGGTGATGAAATTAACCGAATGTGACCTTTCTACAACAACTCTTGAATCTTCCTCTTGATTTCATCGTTCTCCATAACAGAGTGTCGATATATTAGCCCATTGGGCAGTGGCGCACCTAGGGTCAGATCGATGAGGTGCTTGACCTGACAATGCAAAGGCACCCCTGCGGGTGAGGTGAAGATATCTCCATACTCCTCCACAACCTTGTCCATTTTTTGTTGCCGTGCGAAGGAGCCATGTCTGGAGGTCATGGGCACATTCTTCTTCTTGCCCTAAAGGTGCATAATCAGGAAAAAAAATTCCCTGGTTTTGGAAATGAGCTTATTGCATTGTTTTTCAGTAAACAAAGAGATGGCGGCAAGCGGTGCTACCTCTGGTATCCTGTACAACTTATTGCCCAAAGTAAAAATAATAGTGCGAGGTCGGAACTCATACACAACATGTCGCTTCCACAAGTATGGTTGGCCTAATAATACATCACAAACATCAAGAGGTGCAATGTCACATAATACCTCATCTATGAAGGGCTTGACGTTGTAGGGAAGGCAACATTGTTGACTGACGCGAAGATCCTGTCCTTGGTGAAGGCACCCGATGGTGTACGGTTGTGGGTGTATTGTGGTCAACAAGCCCAGTCGCATCGTGACCTCTACTGAAATGAGGTTCTTTTGGCTCCCGTTGTCGATAATGAACTATAGCGAGGAACCCTTTACCCACATCTGGGAATGGAAGAGGCGCTCCTCCTCCTCCAGATCTTCTGGTTTCTCCTTCTGGATCTTCATGGTGGCAACGGTGGCATTAGGCTCCGCCTCAATAATTTTCTTCCTTTTATCACTCCCCTCATCAGGTTTTGATTAAGATTCGGATCATGCATCCAATTCATAAGCCTTCAACTCGGCCACCACCAACTTCTTGGCCCAACACTCACTTATGTTGTGAGTGGAGCTCCCATGGAACTTACACCACTTTCCCATTTCCTTCTTTGGCTTCGCAGTGTTGTCCTTTTCTTGCGTCCTTGGTGGGTTATCATGGGCCACCCTGCCTTGGCTTTGTCCTTTGTTCTGTGGTTTGGGGGCACATTTCCCTTGCTTCTGCTTCGCAAATCCAAGGTATCGCTTCTTCTGTTTAAACTTCTGCACAATCTTGGCAGCATACCAATATGTTGCACCAAGCAAGGAGATTTCGAGGAACTCCATTTCCTCCTAAATTTATCTATGCAGATAACTACATTACTTCAACACCAAATGTTTCTCTGAATCTTTGATACCCAATTTTGTGCGCAGGGTATGGAACAGATTCGTCAGCTCATGCACATATTGATCCCTTTGCTGCCACAACATAGTCCATTATATGTACTTGTCCTCGTAGCTCCCCACGGGATAATATTTTTCCTTGATGGCATCTTCAAAATAATTCCAAGTAGGTGTGGCTGAAAAATAGAGGGTAGTTTCTCATAGTAGGTTTCCCACCAGTCCTTGACATGGGGGGCAACTTTGAGGAGTGAAAAAGTAATATTTTCCCAGTTGGAAAATTCATGAACTGAGAAATATCCTTCTAATAGATTCAACCATCTATGTATGACGCCTGCATGTATTTGGCCCTCAAATATGGGAATGTCAAAGTTTACTTGTACCTTAAAAGGAGTTATGCCTCCAGAGTGGCTGTTGGATTCAGATGTGTCGTCGCTAGGCTGTCGTTGAAGAATCTGGGCAAAGTTATCCATCATTGTGTTCCTTTGTTTATCGAGGGCCTCCTCGAGCAATATTTTGATAGGATCTCCTACTCCCTCGTCTTTATTTTCGTCCCCCATGGGCGAAAATTGGGGTTTGCGAGGTTGATCTTGCAAAGGTTCAACGAGATTGGAATATCACATAACTAAAATATGCTTACAGATAGAATGGAAATAAGATAGCTAGGGCGATGGTAGCTTTTCTCTGAGAATAAATGTGGTGGCTACAAGCCTCTGAATTGTGTTACAATGAGGCTCAAAGACCTATTTATTATTTATAAACAATGGAAAACCCTAAACATCCAAAAAACTAACCCTAGGAGATGAAACACCAAACTATGGGCCCCATTGGGGTAAATTGGTACATCAATTTCCCGGGGTCATGACTTTGGCATATGATATTATTTTAACACACATGATACCTCATTAGAAATATCTATCTGAGGACTAAAACTGCTAACAGCAAATTTCGAGTCTTTGACTCACATTCTCCTAGAAAAATATTTCCCAAAAAATGTCATTTAGGGCCTCAAAATGGCTCCAGAAGTTTAGGACCCAAAAAACTGCCAAAAATACTAAATTGTGCTACAATTAAGGAAACTGAAAAACCGAAAGAAAAAATGGTGGGGGTCCAAGTGGAATATGCGGGTGGCCACCAATATCCACCTGGATGAATCAATTAGTAGATATTTCCTATAAATGTAAGTATTCATAACTTGTTATTATGTGTCATGGATTATATTACATTCTAGTTTGTTCAATTCTATTTGCAAGTTTAAGTGTGCATTTTAAATTTATGATTTATGATGACCAAATGGTTTAATAATATTGTATAAGCAACTTATATGAATTTCTATCATCCCCTTATATCAAAGAATTTTGATCTAGAGCAATGTGCATGGGCATATCAAGTGAACATCCTTAATTTGCAAGCCTGGAGAAAGACAAACATCCATGAAATTTATCATTATAGGATTAAGAAGTAAGTCGAATGTTATCCTTTTTTTTTCAAATCTTTGATCAAGCTTAGCATACAAAATTTTATTACCATTGGTATTTTATATCTAGATTTACAATTTAACAATTCCCTAAGCATTTTTTTTGCATAATTTGTCGTTAAACTTAAATAAGTAAGTAAAATGCTATCCTTGTTTGTTCAAATCTTTGATCAAGCTTAGCTTATAAATTTTGGATTACCATTGGTATTTTATATCTAGATCTATAAGTTAACAGTTTGCTAATCATGCACTTGGTATTTTTATAGAATCTAAATTCAATATGAATCTCTGGCATTTAGGGACTCTACCACCAACAGTGATTGAATTTAATGGTCATGTTCATATTATTGATCCTTCTTGTCATATGTTTGGATTGGGATACCAACCTAAAACAAATCTCAATAATGTTCGTAAAGTTGTTGTTTTTGTCTGGGAATGGTCAACTACAAAGGATTGTTAGGAATGTATTTTCATTACTTATTTATATAAAATAATGAAGAACCATCGACCCATTATTTTAGCATGGATTCATACTTTTATCTTAATGGCTTCCCTCTATTACAATGATAGTTGGTGCAACAGGGAGCCTATGGTTGGGTGGAGTGTCCTTTTTTCACAATCAATTAGCAGATACTTCCTAGAAATGTAATTTTTCATCACTTGTGATTATGTGTCATGGATTATATTACATTCTAGTTTGTTAAATTCTATTTGCAAATTGATTCTGCGTTTTAAATGTATGATTTATGATGACCAAATGGTTTAATTATATTCTATTAGCAACTTATCTAAATTTCTCTCATCCCCTTATATCAAAGAATTTTGATCTAGAGAAATGTGCATGGGAATATGGAATGAACATATTTGATTTGCAAGTCTGGAGAAAGAAAAAAACCATTAAAGTTATCATTATTGGCTCAAGAAGTAATTTTAATGATATCCTTGTTTTTTCAAATGTTTGATCTAGCTTAGCTTAAAAATTTTGGATTACCATTGGTATTTTATATCTAGACCTACAAATTAGTAGTTTGATAAGCATGCTTTTTCCATAATATATCATTATTGGCTTAAAGAAGTAATTTGAATGCTATCCTTGTTTGCTCAAATATTTTATCAAGTGTAGCTTATAAATTTTGGATTACCATTTGTATTTTAGATCTATATCTACAAGTTAACAATTCACTAAGCATGCACTTGTTATTTTTGTAGAATCTAAATTCTAATTTGAGTCTTTGGCATTTAGGGACTCTACTACTAACATTGATTGCATCTAATGGTCATGTTCATCCTATTTATCCTTCTTGGCCTATGTTGGGATTGGGATACCATCCTGAAACAAATCTCAACAATGTTTGTAAAGTTGTTGTTTTGTCTTGGAATGTTCCATTGCAAAGGATTTTTAGGCATGTATTTGCATTACTTATTTATAAAAAATAATGAAGCAACATCGAACCATTGTTTTAACATGGATTCATAGTTTTAGCTTAAGGGATTGCCTCTATTACAATGAGAGTTGGTGCAGGAGGGAGCCTATGGTTGGGTGGAGTGTCCCTTTTTTCAAAATCAATTAATATATATTTCCTAGAAATGTAATGTTCATAACCTGTGATTATGTGTCTTGGATTATATTACATTTAGGTTTGTTCAATTCTATTTGCAACTTTAATTTTTCATTTTAAATTTATTATTTATGATGACCAAATGGTTTAATTATAATGTATAAGCAACTTATATGAATTTCTCTCATTCCCTTACATCAAAGAATTTTGATCTAGAGAAATGTGCATGGGCATATGGAATGAACATCCTTTATTTTCAAGCCTAGAGAAAGACAAAAATACATGAAAGTTATCATTATTGGATTGATAATTAAGTCTAATGCTATCCATCTTTGTACAAATTTTTTATCAATCTTAGCTTAAAATTTTTGAATTACCATTGGTATTTTATATCTAGATCTACAATTTAACAATTCAGTAAGCATGCACATGGTATTTTTTTAGTATCTATCATTATTGGCTCAAATAAGTAAGTTGAATGTTATCCTTGTTTGTTCAAATATTTTATCAATCTTAGCTTATAAATGTTGGATTACCATTGGTATTTTATATCTAGATCTAGAAGTCAACAGTTCGCTAAGAATGCACATGGGATTTTTGCAAAATCTAAATTCCAATATGACTTTCTGGTATTTAGGGACTCTACCACCAAAATCAATTTCATTTAATGGTAATGTTCATCCTATTTATCCTTCTTGGAATATGTTGGGATTTGGATACTCGCCTGAAAAAATATCAATAATGTTCGTAAAGTTTTTGCTTTTGTCTCGGAATGCTTAACTGCAAAGGATTGTTAGACATGTATTTTCATTACTAAGTTAAAAAAAATAATGAAGCAACATTGACCCATTGTTTTAGCATGGATTCATAGTTTTAGCTTAAGGGCCTACCTATATTACAATGAGATTTGGAGCAGCAGGGAACCTATGGTTGGGTGGAGTGTCCCTTTTTCATAATAAATTAGTAGATACTTCCTATAAAGGTAATTATTCATAGCTTGTGATTATGTGTCATGGATTATATTACATTTGAGTTTGTTCATTTCTATTTCCAATTTTAAGTCCGCATTTTAAATTTATGATTTATGATGACTGAATGGTTTAATTAATTGTATAAGCAACTTATCTGAATTTCTCTCATCCCATTATATCAAAGAATTTTTATCTAGAGAAATGTGCATGATCATATGGAATGAACATCCTTGACCTGCAAGCTTGGAGAAAGACAAACATCCATGAAAATTATCATTATTATCTTAAGAATTAAGTCAAATTTTATCCTTGTTTTTTCAAATATTTGATCAAGCTTAGCTTAAAATTTTTTGATTACCATTGGTATTTTATATCTAGATCTACAAGTTAACTATTCACAAAGCGTGCACATGGTATTTTTGTATAATCTATCATTATTGGCTTAAAGAAGTAAGTCAAATGTTATCCTTGTATGTTCAAATATTTGATCAATCTTAGCTTACAAATTTTGGATTACCATTGGTCTTTTATATCTAGATCTACAAGTTAACATTCGCTAAGCATGCACATGGTATTTTTGAAAAATATAAATACCAACCTGACTCTCTGGAATTTAGGGAGTCTACCACCAACATTGATTGCATTTAATGCTCATGTTCATCCTACTGATCCTTCTTGAGATATTTTGGTATTGGGATACCAGTCTGAAATAAATCTCAATAATGTTCGTAAAGTTGTTGTTTCTGTCTTGGAATGCTCAATTGCAAAGGATTATTAGGAACGTATTTTCATTACTTAGTTATAAAAAATAATGAAGCAACATCGATCCATTGTTAATGGATACTCCTGATGTTTGGTGACTATGCCTTTATAAAACCTAAAATTAACATGAACTATATCAGAGCATAAGCGAATGCCACTGGGTGACTTGTTATGAGAAACACCAATGATTCTACAATTGCAGTGGAGGAAAAAAATATTTCACTGAATTTCTGGTTTATCCTCAACACTTAGGACCAATTTATTCTACACATTAATTTTGAATTTATATCGAGTTTCCATGTTTCTTCAATGCATCCAAATAGATGGGCTAGGTAGGTATTCCTCTTGCCAATTTATTTGTAAAATATGTTCTCTTGCATGTGCACTTTCTATGTAGACCTAGTAAGATGGACACATTGTTTCCAAGAAGTTAGATAATTCATCCCTTCACTAATATTTTCTACTTCTTGCTTATTTTCATATACCCTGAACAATGATGAGTGTGATAATTGATTTTGTATACGAGTTTGTAACCACCTTCTCCCACATTTACCCAACGTAACCGGTTCAATGGGGTAAATATTTGACAAGAGGCTATTGTTATGTGATTCAAATCCCCAAGTATAGTTAAGGAGGTGGAATTGATATGAGACAACCAATATGACCTTCCACACATGATATAGGACTTATAGGATCCAAGCAACCCTTCTAGGTGATCAACCCCTATAAAAAATTGACATTTTATTTATTTGGACCTGCATCCAATCCCAGTACAAGCCATGCATGCGACTAAGGCCTTCTAGTTGCTCCCACAACAAGTCATGCCAGAGAAATTAGACTTTTTCATCTAGTTTTGTGCCAACGACCCTAGATTTTATCCCACTTTTTTAGGGCTAGGGCTCAAGCCACTCCCCAGAGCTTCATGAAAACCTTAGGAATGCTAAATAACATCAGAAAAAATATACTAATGCAAAATTTGATACAATTCCTTGATCTTACCCCTACTAGCCATGATAGCCATTTTGTAAAACATGTCTCAAATGTGCAATCTACATGTCATAACAACATATCTAAGCATAGGGGTCTCATACTTATCTGAGATTCATAAAGAAGCATTGTTTCCTTATCATAATAGTTGCATCATAATCTAGTAGGTCATTTATTTATTGTGCATTCATTTTCTAATAAAAACATGATGAAAACCATACATCAAGTCTATCATAAAACATGCTCATAACCAGCATATAAGAAACATAAATAATAAGGATATAATAGCCATAACAACCACATATGAACCAATACATTCACCTATCAAGTAAAAGAGTAAGGAAGCTATTATTAACATATGAAAAATGAAACCAAGTCTTAGACTTCCACGTACCACCTGACCATAGATTAGGTTGAACCAAATCTTTCTTTCAGCCAATCACCCCCCACCATATTGCAAGCATGAATGTGGAATATCATGGAATAAAACCAACAAAACCAAACTAGGGCTTCCAAAGGCCAAGCCACGTCAACCCTTCACCAATGATTACACCTCATGGTTGGACATCACAAACCATCACCATATTGGTCTCTACCCAAGTTGTCTAGGGCTCAAGAGCATTTGTTCCAACCAATGATTCTAGGACTAGTAACTCAAACCACAACTCTTGTCAGGATTTTAAAGAATTTTTCCAACTAGGCCTTCCAGGATTAGTAACTCAACACACCAAGGGCTTCAAGAGTGTTTATCCAACCAAGGCTTCCAGGACTAGTAACTCAAACCAAGTTGTTACAGGGTTTATAGAGCATTTTTCCAATCAAGGCTTTTAGGAACTAGTAACTCATCCCACAACCAAAGAAACATGAGAACCAACAAAAAACAAAGGAAAGGAACCCAAAACACCATGGATATCCATAAAATGCAAGGCTAGGAAAAAAAATTTTCAATCCAGGAAATCCTCCATGCTAATGACAGAACATAACCATGAAATCACAAGCATTTGCCATGCATGCCAAAACTAGAAAGTAAAGCATACATGCACCTCGGTACCTACGATCAAAACTCGTTGTAGTTTTTGATATCAATGTCCCCTTGCACATTCTTACTCTTCCTTTGCCTTCTTGCTCCAAATCCTAAGTATGCCACACTCCTCCAAGAGTGCTCCAAGAAAACTCTGTGTGTCCAAGAGTACGAGAAAGAGAGAATAGAATGAGAGCTCCACCGAAAACTTGTCAAAAGTCACCAACTGATCCTCAAAAGCCTTTATATCAATGAGGCCTCTAATTTCTTCATTTTTCTATTATTTTCCTTCATTTTCCTATTATTTTCCTTCATTTTCCTCCTCACATGCAACCTGTGACCTTTCACCTTATTTTTCTCTTATTTTCCTTTATTTTCATAAATAAAATGTTAATTAATGCCTCTTTTCCTTTCCAAAGCCTTTGTGAGTTTCTTTTAGCCATAATAAACCAAATGAACACCTGCTAGGATGTTTTTGCCACAATTCAGCTTGGAATACATGTCCTATGAACAAGGTCATATTTTTTTTACATGAATTTTTAACTAGGGTTATTCCAGAACCCTCCCCCTTGGGGGAACACTGTCCTCGGTGTTCAATGACACCTACAACCAACAAACTATTGAAAAAGGAAAAAAACTTCCTATGGATATTTATATCTCAACTCGTTGCAGTATTTATAATGAAATCCTACTGAAACATGACAAACATACCATTTACTAGATATTTATAACACAACTCATTACGGTATTTACAATATTAATCACATATATACTAATACACATTTTCTTAACCAACAGATAATCATATTGTCTATGTATATTTATAAATCCAACTCGATACAATATTTACAATAATATGCACATTTTCTCAACCAAAAAATAGAAGGATATGATACCTGTATCTACAACAAGGGAATCTAGAGGCTCACACCTCCACCCTCAAAGTAGTACCACGATTCATGTCCTTCCCAGGAAGTCTAGAATCCACTGCCAAATTCAAATTTGCATCCAACATCTAGCACTACAATCATGCACCATTTGTCCTATCAGTATACAGTTACCGATTCATTGTTTGAGGGTGCACTCCCAATGTGCATATGATTCCATCTAGAAATGCTAATGAAAAAAAAAATCCATCCCTGACTTTTCCTTCTCTACTACACATACCCTCCGGAAATCTGGTCACCCCCTTCCGTGCAGTAACACACCTTCCAAGTTCCACGGGCATCCCGTTATCTGCTATACATTCATTCGGTCAACCCCTCCCTTAGCAATGTTTCCTTGCATTGGAAGGTCCTAAAAACCATGGCTTATCCCTGCCTCAAAACCATCATATCGGTCATAACATACTCATGGAAATTAATGGACATTATTGGGTAACAGTGTCCCAAAATGGCCCTGCTTCTAAATTTCTTTACCAACATATTGATGTCTATTTGAATTCCTTTTAATATTGGTGCTAACTTACTTGTAGTCAATTCAAACCACCCAACCAGGAATTTCCATGCTTTCCTCTACTAGTCCAATAACTTCCATTAGATTCAAAATAAATCGAAATAAATTCACATCATACCTCATCAGTGGCTCGTCAATAAGGTACACTTGAAATTTTATTGAATTCCTGTCACAACAAGTCAAACTAATTGTGTGAACAAGTAATCATGTATAAACCTATCAAATCTTGTTAGCTTAAAACACAATCATCATAATCAAAATCATAGATCACATGTAACCATAATAGACTAGAATCATAGATCACATGCATTACTAAGTTGAATTATCCTTTAATCGATCCTTTTCTTCTACCTTTAACCTTTATCCTTTATTTATGCACACCGGATCGATTGCCACACTTGAAAAACATCTAATGCCTTCTCTTCAACCAAATACACATACACATAGTGTGCATCACACATATACAACCACATATGACATACAACACCATAAAATACATGCACCTACACTTTACATATAACACATACACCTACACCTCGCCTACAACACAACACGTACACCTGCATCTAGTGTACACCACAACACAATACATATACATATACAAGGAATACAACTATCACGATACCACAACTACTCAATGGAAATACAAAGTACGACATGTACACAAAACAACATGTACAAGATGCACACAATACCACATGTGTACAAAACAACATGTACGAGATGCACACAATACTGCATGTACAACAATACCACATGTGTAGCATGTACACAGTACCACCTGAACAACATGTACACATCACCACCTGCACAACTTGTACACCACACCACATGTACATAGCACCACATGCACGGCATGTACACTACACCACATGCATGACATATACACAACACTACCTGCAGACAACACCCCATGTACAATATGTACATGACACCACATCCACACAACACCACATGTATAGAGCATCATATGTACAACATGCACACCACGCCATATGTACACAACATTTCATATGCAACATGCATAAGCACCTTATATACACAACACCGTATATCCAACATGCACACAACACCATATATACAGTACTACACATCCATAGACCACACACCGACTCTACCAAGAAACCTTGTTTCTAATTTCTTTCCATTATTCATGCATGTTCCAACGTGTCGCCTCTCACACTACTTCCATTATGTTGGTGTATCCCTCATCATTACCTGTCCATAACATAAACATAGGCATAATACAATCATATAATATCAATTCATATCCACATGATATTGACCTTGTATATCTTGCAGGGCTACTCTTCCCACTTCATTTCTCATAATCCAAGAACCTCTTCATGCCATTCACCTACATAAGCAATCATTCCTCCACAAGAATGATTCTTGATGACCTTGTCAAATAATGGCATACATACATAAATATATACATAAAACATCAACATAAAACAATAATAATCCTTGACATCCCTGTTAGAAAATAACATGTGTACATACATATATACATATATAGACATCATCATAATCATAATCACAATATAATTACCATATATCATAAGGAAAAGGTTAAGAGAACTCTGTTTATCCATGCACAAAATTGAGAACAATCGTTCCCAACATAGCCAAGGCATAAGATATCTTAAATCCATTTACCTTACCTTTCTCATGACTATCCTGCCACCGTCCATTTACCCAATGGACTCAACCAATCCAACTGACTATCATATTTTTTTCCTTCAACTGCCCTTTACTCATGCATCGGGCTTCATCCAAATCTTACCTGTTGGGTTTCATTTAGCTCTCCCCGAGCTCCATTAGCTTTATCTTTCCCAACAAATTTCCAAGGCCCTCAAAACATAAATGGAAAGAACGCAAAACAACAATAAGAAAAACATGAAAACCAATAGCAATACAACATTACAAACAAGGTGGTATAACCATACACTAGAAATAAAAAAATTGCAAATCAATCACAAAATACCGAAAGCACAAGACTAACAATAGACACCATGAATTAATCCCATGGCTTCCCAGTGCTTCCAAGGGAAAGCTTAACTCGAGCCTTCTTCAATATTTCATGGCAGCCTCTTTTCCATGCAATTCCCCATATCAAACTGCCATACACGCATAAATTTCAATGTATAAATAAATGTAACAATATACTAGTTATCTTACCTTGTTGTGTCAAGCACGTTGCCTTGCAACTGAACACACATGTCAGCCACATGTTCCAAAGATCAAGAAATCGTACCTATCAATTTTAAATCAATCGTTACCAAGTCTAACAACCATGTCATAATCAACAATCAACTCACATACATCAATCATCATACATAATGATACAACTATCACCTACTTACACTCAAGTACATATTAGTTGTCTCAACACATCTGTGTTAGTAAAACCATCTTAAAACAGGATCATTTCTTCATGCAATATTATAGCCACATAATCCTATGATGCAATTAATCAAACATTCAGACAACATATATATAGCATAATAAACACCAAACACTCAAACACCAATTAGACGACATAATCAAACATTCAATCACCAAGTAGATGACATAAGTAAATGCATACCTTAAGGTATCTCAAGGGAGGCTATCTTATCTATATTAGCATGATATAACTTCAAAACATATCAACTCAAACATAAATAAGGTAATGATATTCATAACAGTAACGAGCTAACATGTTCACATCATAAACTGATAAACAACTGTCATTCATGCATAACAATCACATATGCATAGTCAGTGTAGATTAGTACAACACAATATCATAAATAGGTCGCCTTATACCTAAATGTCATAACCCTAAACATCTGCATAGGCCCATCGAAATTAACACAATACATATAACATCAAGATCTTAGTTGCAATGACCATAACCATCATGCATATGACCACAATACATATGACAACAAGTTACTATCCTTTATAAATAATCGACGCATGTACATATGATCACACTAATTAACTAACATCTATCATACATGTAGCCGAAACAACCATAGACTAACATACATGTATACAATCCTAATGCATATATCCATCCATTAACTAACGTAACTGCATTCCCTACAAACAAACTTGTATGAAAATCCGCTCTTACCCTAAGGACCAATGTTGCAACTTCACTTAGATGATTTGCATCTCCTACTCTATTTCAACCAATATGTCAGCATCATAACATACCAAGAGCATCATGATGACCTAAAATGCATACAATGACCTCATGGACAACAACCTTAACCACAACAATGCGTGCATACCAACATATGGACACTGAAATGTATAACAAATGCATATACAACTCGCATGCATTCATGACAAACACATCCCAACATCAACATCATCAACTTCTACATGAAAACACATTGATGATATTAACCATCACTATGCATACATAACAAGCACATATGAAACTGACATATATGCAAGACAACCACATTCCTCCCATCTATTCCAAGGGTTGAACCATGCTCGAATATCACCCTGTGGTATTAGATATTACCCAAAGAGAATGAAACCCACTTTGATATCGTCTTGTAACCACCTACTCCCACATTTACCAAAGTTATCCAGTCCGCTAGGGTAAACATGTGACGAGAGGCTGCTATGATGTGATTCATCTCCCCAAGCATACTTAAGGAAGTGGAACCGATATGGCACAACCAATATGACCTTCCACACATGCTACGAGACCTACAAGAGCCAACCAACACTTCTAGGTTATCAACCCCTGAGAAAAATTGACATAATTATATTGATCTGAACCCTCAGTCACTCCCATGACAATCCTTGCATGCAACTAAGGCCTTCTAGTCACTCCCACAACAAGGCATGCTAGCGACTGTGGACTTTTTTAGATAGTTCTATGCCAGCAACCCCAAATTTTGTGCCACTTTTTTAGGGCCAGGACTCATGTCACTTCTCAAAAGTTCATGAAAACTTAAGGAATGATAAATAATGTGGGAACAAAGATAATAATGCAAACTTTGATACAAATACTTGATCTGACCCCTACTAGCCATGACAGGAATTTCGTCAAACATGTTACAAATATGCATTCTATAGGCCATAACAACATATTTGAGCATAAGGGTCTCATAATTATCTAATATTCATAAAGAAACATTGTTGCATTATCACAATAGTTTCATTATCATCTAGCGTGTCATGTATTCTTTATACATTCATTTTCTAATCAAAACATGATGATAACCATACATCAAATATATCATAAAACATGCTCATAACAATCATATAACCAACAAAAATATTAAGGATATAATAGACATAAGAACCACATATGAACCAATACATTTACCCATCAAATACAAGAGAAAGGAATCTCTTAGTAACATATGCAAAATGAAACCAGGTCTGATACTTCAATGTACCACCTGATATTAGATTGGGTTGAACTAGATCTTTCTTTCAACTAATCACCCTTGTGCCATATTCCGATCATGAATGTGGGATCTCATGGAATAAACCAAGAAAAACCAAACCAAGGCTTACATAGGCCAAGCCACCTCAACCCTCAACCATTTATTCCACCTCACATTCGGACATCACTTACCATCACCAGATTGGTCTCTACCAAAGCTATTTAGGGATCTAGAGCATTTGTTCCAACCAAGGCTTCAAGGACTATTAATTCAACTCACAGTTTTTGGGGGGATTCCAAAGTGTTTATCCAACTAGGGCTTCTAAGACTAGTAACTGAACCCAGCAAGGGCTTCCATAGTGTTTATCCAACCAAGGATTCCAGGACTAGTAACTCAACCCAAGTTGTTACAAAGCTTCTAGAGAATTTTTCTAGCCAAGGCTTCCAGGAACTAGTAAATCAACCCACAACCAAAGGAACTTGAGAACCAACCAAAAATAAAAGGAAAGGAACCCACAATACCATGGCTATCTAAGAAATGGAAATTCTAGGCAAAACCATTGTCAATCCAGACAATCCTCCATGCCAATGACAGATCATAATCAGAAATCACATGCATATTCCATGCATGCAAAAGCTAGCAAGTAAATCATACATGTAACTAGGTACCTGCAAGAAAAAATCATTGTAGTTGTTGATCCCGATGTCCTCTTGCACCTTCCTACTCTTCCTTTTCCTTCTTGCTCGAAATCCCAAGTATGCCACACTCATCCAAAAGTGCTCTAAGAAAACTCTAAGTGTCCAAGAGTATGAGAGAGAGAATAAAATGAGACTTCCACCCAAAACCTATCAAAAGCCACCAACTAATCCTCATAAGCCTTTTTATCAATTAGGCCTATAATTTCTTCAATTTCCCATTATTTTCCCTCATTTTCCTCCTCACATGCAACCTGTGACCTTTCACGTTCCTTTTCTCCTATTTTCCTTTATTTTCATAAATAATATGTCAATTAATGTCTCTTTGCCTTTCCAAAGCCTTTGTCATTTCCTTTTTCAATTTTTTTAAGCCATAATGAACCAAATTAATACCCAGTAGGATGTTTTCCCACCATTTAACCCATAACCAAGGTCTTATATTTTTTTACATGAATTTTTAACCAGAGCGGTTACAGAGTTGAAAATAATGAAAATTTTACAAAAAAAAATTGAGTTTCATGATAGTATTCTACATTCCATGCTCCATACAAATGTTATATAAGTTCACAATTTCCAGTGTCAATCGCAATCATTACTGCCATAGATACCCCATATTGAATCAAAATAAACAAATCCTAAAAATAGAATGACTCTTTCAAAAGTTTAGTTATGTCAAATGCAATTAATTACATAAACTTAAAAAGCATTTGACTAAATAAAAAGTGAATACAAAACCATTAATTACATATAAATATTATATACCAAAATATCATAGCAGAAATGACTAAACCTTTCAATGAACCATGATAACTTTAACAGCACGTGGATAAAATTTATACATGTCAGATTTATAAATACTACTTTGTGGTCTAACGAACAATTGGTTCACTTAATTAACTCCCTAACAAATGCAAATCCACTTTACTCAGGTACATCTCCAAACCAATCTTTAGCAAAAGTGTAAAAGGATTAAGATTAAACCTAATGCAAATCCAATTTACCGGAATATGTCTCCAAACCACTCTCTGGCGAAAGTGTAAAAAGATAAAAGAATAAACCTATCTTTAACGCTATGCTTATTAATATATTTACAGAAATGGAAAACTCTTAATGTAACGAGAACATATAACACTCGAATCATCCACGTTGGCTATGAAGACTAACGAATTCAATTTTTTCACTGTCATCATACATGGCGCGGGGAATAAATGTGGTGTGGAGTATGTCGGGGTGTTGCAAAGGGGCGCAGAGGCGAGGGTGAATTCTATGGGGAGAAGATGCTACGAGGAGAGAGAAGGGAACGTCGTTGAGGTGTGGAAATTGAAGAAAAGGTATTGTCATCTTGGCCATACCCAGGTCAGTACTCTTTCCATGAAAAATCTCTTCCAACATCTGAGCTTGGCGTTCCACATTTCATCCATTTCCCTGATCTCATTTTTCGTAGCCACGATTGATGCCCCGCCCCTTCTTCATTCCATGTTGGTTATAATACAAACTTTTAGCACTAATTATTTAATTTTACTTCAATTTTTTATCCGACAGAAATAAATACGTGAACACTCACTCGAATAAGCAACATCGACTCTCATATCCACCATATATTATACAAATAAAATTAAAAAATGCTCCTCAAAGGTCTAGCCACTAGCCACCATATCATTACACAATTATAAATTATGAATGTTTTGCATGTCCTAAACACAATCTAGATTGCTCATCATGCACAACTACTATCATAAAATTAGGTATATTTATTCCTCATTCAATTTGACTTCTTATTCATGAAAACTTCAATTATTAACCATTTTTTTTCTAGATTCTATTTGTTGGGATCTCCATAACCATCATTTAAAATTTCATTTGAAAAGCATGGTTTTTAAACACCATTACAACTTAATTTTTAAAATATATCTTTCAAATTCAATAAAGAAAAATAAAATGAGCGTCAACAATAGATTCAATTTGATTTATGCATGTTAAGCTCATAATAAATATGTAGTCACCCAAAAACAAAAATATATATACTCTTTATATAAAAAAACTCAATTTTTCAATGTTCAAGAGATTGTTTCGTATTGTTTGAACTCTTATAAATATGAAAATAAATTCTCTATTATTTAAAATATATCTATATTTTCTAATTTTTTAAAATATATATTTATAATTTATTAAATAGTTTCAACTAAAAATGATTAATAAAAATTTGTAATTATTAACCAATTATAACTTAAAATGACTCATAAAATTTTGCAAATACCCCATACGATTTTAATATTATTTTTAAATAGAAGTAATTTCTCAAATACTTACATTATAAGTTTTTATTTTTTTATCTCATATAATTAGAGTTATCCAACTCCAATTCAAATTGATGCTTATAAACTTGCATGAAACTCTACCCCCAAAGAATTTAGGCACTCACTTTTGATAGAATTTCAAATTAAACTCCTAAGCATAAGCTCAATGGATTATAGGGATTAGAAGGCCATAGTTTCATTTGTATCACTGTAATTGTAGCAAATAGAAAACTATGAATTTATACTCGAATAATAACGCTTAGAAGATTCATCGACGCACAACTTACACAACCTGAAATTTAACAACAGTAAAATGAAGTTTTGCAGAATAAATATCTAAAGTTGTGTCGATTCATCTTAACCTGAATCTTCCTATGACATATCAATTCGTTAATCCACACAGTACGAGTTATAAATTAGAATTCGCTTGAGACTTATATCAAATTTTAACAAGAGAAAACAAAAATTTAGGTTAACACACCTGTCAAGTTCAATCTCAAATAAATCCATATGGTCAACAACTTACCAGCGACATTTCGTGGTGAAAATGTGTTTTCTTGTGTAGGGGATCCTCATTGGTGGTGTAAACTTATTCTTCCACCTTAGTTCTGTAAGGAAAGCCCATATATTGTTGCTCCTCCCATCCAAATCTGCAACTGTTCTTACAGCGAAACCTCTGCAAAGAAGAGCGTTATGTTGCATGAGTTGATCGTGTTCCAGGATAGCCATATTAGCTAGGGTTTTTTTGCAATGCTAAATATATTTTTCATAGAATAACCTTCATCCCTGACCAACTGCACACTTCTTATATGTCCAGCAAGTTTTTCAAACGATGGATGAGGCCATTGGGGAATGACTTTTCAAACGATGGTTGAGGCCATTCAGAACAAACTGTAACTAATACCAGTGTTTAATATGAAGGTAGACACTATTTCTATCATCTAACACCAAAATCAGTGGCTCACAACAACACGGGTGGCATGGGAGGGGAGTTATTCTTAGAGGAATGCCTTACAGCGTAACAATGGAAATTAAAAAAAAAAATGAATCAAGGTAATATTTTGTTTTAAGTCATTTGTAATGTTATAAATACTTAAATAAATATATTTATGATTAAGATATTTTATCAAACAAATATTACTTTGATGTTGTGATATAATTTGTTAATGTTGTTTGAGTCATCTATGACTTGCTACTCATATTGAGGAGACAATGTTTTCTGACCAAATCTTGCCAAGCATTGTCATGGTAGAAGCATATGTGAAATTAATATTAATTACACCAAATTCATTGTTTTGTAGCAAAATTTCAATGTTATGCATTTGATCTATTTTCATATCAACATAGATAGTTTGCATCCTTTACACAATAAACAAGAACCATATAGTGACAATGTGCAACCAAAAAAAATCAAAAGCATTAACATTGCCACCATCTAACTTTTGTTCTTACATAATATTGAGAGTGAGTGAAGTTTTCAACATGAAACCTTCATATATTTCTAATATTACGTTTATTCTTGCATGACATTGAGCGTGGCTAAAGTTTTCAACATGAAAACCTTCATATATTTCTAACTTAACATCTATCATCTAATATTACAATTATTCTTACATGATAATGAGCGTGGCTGAAGTTTTCAACATGTGGAACTTTCTGAAACGACTCCAGCATGGAGGCTAGATACATGCCCCTATGCAAACCATCTACTGCCACGCCCAACATATCTAACAATACAGAGGTCATAGAAAGAACCCACCTCATAAATTTGCAACCATCTACTGCCACAGCTCACACGTCTAATAACACGTAGGTCATAGAAAGAACCGACCCTCATAAATGTCCATACCCAACTCTGTTTGGCGATGAACTTCCAATTAGATCTTTCATTTTGTTTCAGCACTACTTATGAAGATCTGAGTACTGCAGATCTCAGTTATGCAGGGTTGGGAATGGTCGTATTACGTTGATTCTCTATGCATTTCTAGGGTTGCAATCATTTGCAGCTGTGGAATCTCATGGTCCTTGGCAGGACAAAGCTTTAAAATCCAGTCCCTTGCTGTTTCAAGACTTGAAGTCACCAGGACTGAAGCTCAGATTTTTTCAGGTCAGAATTCGAGGAGAGAAGGAAGAATTTGAAAACTTGAATTCCAAAGACTTACAGACAAAATAAAACTTAAAATAACCGTTGATTTTTTCCAAATTGAACACGCCAGGCGAGGCAAGGCTAAATAATCCTTGTAGAGTACGTATTCCATATACTCTATTCCATATTTTTAATACGTGCAAGGAAGAGATGGTTTGATTGATTGGTATTCTTGATAGAACTTTGCAGAAAAGAACTGGGCATATGTTGGAACAAGACCCATCCCAGGTGAGGATTAAAAATAAATTTAAATCTTCTATATATATAATCTGATTGAATTTTCTTACTGTATCGATCAATCGCGAAAAACAAATTATAATTTTCTATATATATAATCTGATTGAATTTTCTTACTGTATCGATCAATCGCGAAATAGGAATTGCGCGAAACCCTATGTCCAATGTTTCACCATGCATGGATCATTTCTAACATGTCTGAAAATTTTTCCATCAAAGATCGGAAATTTGTTGAACTTTTTACAATTTCAGTCAATTCCAAATTGGGCATTCATTAAATCCCATGTTCATTGTTTAGTGTGAATCGATGAACGGGAGGAAAGAGAGCTGACAGTTCCCTCGGGGTTTTGCACATGATCACAATGCTGGCTTTCAATGAGGAGCTCCTGCTTTTTCACACTCAATATCTAGTTTGAATTTCTAGGGGCAAACCTACACGGCCCAGGTGGGAAAGATATTTAGCAGTCTTTCTAAGGGTGATTTTTGTGAAGTTTTTCGCAGATTTTTTTTTGGAATTTGGCCAAAAAAAATGATAAAATGATTGGTTCAAATTTTTATTTGTTTCGCAAAACTTTTATTAAGATTTAGTACTCTCGAAATTTTTGGACACTTTAAAAAAAAAATGACTCTTTAAAAATCTAAGTGACGTGACACTTTAAAAATCTTTTTGGACACTTTAGTGAAGAGTTCATCTGACTATGTCAAATTTAGTATGTCAAATACTAAATTCAGTAGTTCATTTGTTAAATTTGATTATGTGTTAAATTTGGACACTTCACTTCAAGTGTGAAAAATTCACTTACCTATAAAATATGTCATTTCATTTCAATAAATCGCTATCCCATTTTGTTATTATATTAAAAAAATAATAATAAAACAAAAAATTTCCCAAAAATTCGCATTAAAACTATTCTTAACATTTTTCCAAAAATATCTCATTAAATGATGTGATGTCAAAACAAAACCAGGCTAGCGTAAGCCAACCGGATGTGACAATACGTGTTATTACTTGAATTGGTCATTATGTACAGATGACCAAAAACCAAGATCAGTGGGACAACATTCCTTGTAAAATACAAAACACTTATAAAACAGCACCGTTGGTGTTACGATTGAACTAGATTTATAAAACAGCACCGTTGATCTCATGAATGAACTTTCGATGGTCATCCAAAGTTCCAGCCCTACACCAGCATTAAGAAACTCCACTGGTAATGAAGAATAAGAAACCAATTAAAACTCCCCAGGTATTGAATAATAAGAAACCAATAAAATATATTTCATGATTAATTAGTGAATGAGAAACATAGATTCATAAACAGAGGGGCTTAGAGATTTGTCTGAACTTTTTTGGTGACATCACATAATAGGCAATCCCAAAGATGACTCCTTGTCATAGAGAGAAACAGTACTTTCCTTGAATTGACAAGCGAAACAATACTTTGCTGGACTGAGTCAATTCGATTAAATCTACTTATTTACAAACAATCATTAAAATGTATGACTGTTAATTTAAAAGTATTTCAAGTCAAAAAAAAATTTGGTTTAAAAGTTTTTGAAACTGCCGCTATTGATGTTTTGTTTTTTTGGACCTGTCGCTTGTACCTGTTGACGTTTTAGTTTTTTTATTTATTTGTAAAATATTTATAAAAAAAAAAAAATTAAAAAAGTTTTAAGATATATTTTGGGTAAATTATTTTAATTTGAGATAAAAGAAAACTTGTTTATTATCTTAAATATTGTCTTTTTTTTTTTTCTTTTTTTTTTTATCAATTTAGTAGTGCCTTGCTATTTTCTATTTATCTTTTGAAAGCAGGTTACAAAGATATTAAAATTTGTGGCCTCAACCTACCCGGGTGGAACTAGGTTTGTTGGCCACCTTAAAGCATTGAAAGCCATCCAAAACTGAAAAAGTTTCATTCCACTGTTTGTTGCATGAGCGAACTATCTATTTAGTCTATTATCAAAGTAACTGTTAGGACCTATAGTCCTTTGCAAAAAAACAAAATTCATATTATAAAATAAACTAAGCTCCTATCCATCTAAAGATTCAATCGGGGCAGGATCCTTTGCAGTGGATCTTGCCATATCAGCTTGTTGCAGTTGTTAGATATGCTTCTCCATTCTTCCAACACGATCATCAATTCTACCAATACGATCAGTGGCTTTGTACTAGGTGACCTTTATGTGTTGCAGCTGAATGTCAATGTCCTGCAATAATTCTAGCATTTTTTTGTTCTGACTTCTCTCTGGAAGGATGAATACTCTGAATTGCCTTTGCTAACAGGCACTTGACAATCCAATAAGTGTGGATTGTTTGATTGAACAGTGAAAGTCGACCTCGGGTGTTGTCAGGATCAATAACAAAGTCCAAAATTTCTGCTTCTGCCTCATTGTCTTCATCATTTTTCCGAATTTCTCTTTCCCATCCATGGATTTCCTGTCTGACCTGTGAAGAATTTCCAAGTGAGTAGGTAGAAGAGAGGTTCATTAAAACCTCCTGCTTTATCTTCCTCCCTCTTTTCCTGTTCTTCTCTTTAGGTTGGAGCATCTTCTGTTTCCCTTTGTTAGAAGTGTGGGCCAGAGGTTTTCTTGTTTGCCTCTTAACCATTGTGAGCCGACTTATAGTAAGAGTGTGCTCTGGAATAAGAACAAGCAAGTAATAAAATGATATAACGATTAAACTTTGATTCTTGTTGCCCAAAACAACATTTGGACAATTCTGATGCTCCTCAGTAGAAATAAGACCCATGTTATCCTTCCCGGTAGTATCATGCATAATCCTGTGAACCCAGAAATGAAAATGGTTTGAGTTATTAAAGGAGAGACTACAGCCAACTATGACGAGACAGGGCCAGGTTTGAAAGTTGTGCTACTGATAAGCCAACGACTGATGACGGGAAAACAGAGTATAGTATACACAGATGCATAACCCCCTATTTTGATTCATAATGCTTTTAACTATGTAAGGAAGAACGGCCCCGCACATATACCCGAAATTAAGCAAAATATGCATTCCTTTCCCTCTACTAAGAATAATAGAAAGGAAGGGGCAAAACAACCAGTATTCTTTGAAAATTCTAGACTTAAACTTAGAATTTTTCCTGCAGCTAAGGAAATAAATAGACGAAACATAACAGCAGAGGAAGGATTTCTGACTATTGACCTATATACGACAACATACTTTCATGCCCCCACTAATTAGACAGGAATAACCCGCGAGCCAAACATCGGTTTTGTTAATTAGACAGAGACGGCACCTATTCATAGGCATGTGACTATTAGAGTTACTAAGGCAGGGATCTCGAAAGCACAGCTCGACCGGCTATAATTGAATCAACAGAGACCAAGCAATTCGGCAACTGATAAAACTTACTGAAATTTTCCTAACCAGATACATTTCCAAGCTTTTGGTAATGAACGTGGAGTTAAGAAGAAAAGTTACATACCCCAGCAAAGCTATGAACCTGGTGTTGATTGTTTCCACTTCCGTCCTCCCCCGCTTCTGCTCGATTCCTATGACGGAGAAATTGCTTATGCTGTATCCTTTCTTACCACTCATAAACCCTGCTGCAAAACTGATTTTTCCCCCTCCCAGCTCTGACAGCACATGCTGTCCTTCTAACTCCGCCTCATACTCTTATCTTTCACACGCCTCCATGATTTGGATCTGGACGGCTTAGACATGGTTCATTTATGATGCATGGACGAGAGTTGCCACTTGGCCTGTTTAAACGTCGACGGCCTCGTTCAATGAGCACCTCGATCGAGGGTCTCATGATCCATAAGATCTCTGTCTATAATTATCTGAAGAGGATGTAATTTGATATCCCAGGTTCTATCAGTTAGTGTTCCATCCAATTGTCTGCCAATGTTTCAACTCCCCCAATTTGCTAGATAGTCTGTAGCCTCATTACCTGTCCTACGGACATGCAAAGGTATCAGATATTGGATATCTCGAATGAGAGAGCCTATTTCTCTAATCAGATTCGTTGTCCTCCAGCTTCTGCTAATATTTTCCCAGGGAGAGCCTTGCTATAATTTCTTTAGTACTCCTGTTACCATTGCCAAATCTCCTTCTACAACAAGGCGTTGAAAGTTTTCACTTTTTGCTATTATTAATCCCTGTTTGACTTGCGTTAGCTCTGCTTCATTATTGGTTGCATGTCCTATATCCAATGCATACACCCTGCAAACTTCCCCTCTGGAATTTCTAAAAAGTCCTCCAGCTCCTGCCTACCCGGGGTTTCCTTTTGATGCTCCATCATAGTTTAATTTGACGAAACCATTCTGTGGTACTCGCCATCTTTCCTGCTCAATTCTTCTAGGGGGTTGAAATTTCCACAAATTGGCTGCCAGCATTTGGGGTTTGAGATTTAGATTAGCCATGATTTGTGTTTCAATACCTTATGTCTTCCACTCTTCCTCTATCCAATTGTGTGTGAGAATTGTCTTCCGGATATTTTCCAACATTTTCTGCCAGATTTTATCCTTGTTTTTCTGGTCACCTCTGAATATCCTATGGTTCCTTTCTTTCCATATTCCCCATAAGAGGAACCCCGGAAATAGTCTCCAAGCTCTGTTCAAGACTTCACTTTTGAACCCTCCCTTTCGCCAACTAAGGATTGTTGTATTTATATTTGTGTTATCTCGATCCATTCGCAGAAATATTCTTTCAATGTTATTCCACATAATTTCAGCCATTTCACAATTGTTTAGTAAATTCTTTATTGATTCATTTGCTTTCTTACACATGTAGCAGATTGATGGGCCATTCATTCCTCTCTTCTGCATCTGATCCCAAGTTAGGATTTTCTTGTGACTCAGAAGCCAGATGAAATACTCCACTTTAGGCCAATGGTTGATACCCCAGATTTTTCTCCAGATGCTTCTGTCATTATTATTGTGATTATTGGCATAAATATTAAATATTGTCTTTAACCCAGTGTCTCAAATTAAACTATCTTAAAATTAAATTGTTTTAAAATATTGTGTAGACAATATAACGTAAACATTTTTGTCTCTTTGGAAACAATTTTATTTTTGTTTCTCTGGAGACAACACTTTGGATTGTCTTTGATCATAACTATTGTCACTCTAGAGACAATAAAAAATTACATTCAAAGATAATACAACATCACTTTTCTCTCTTTAGAGAGAATATAAAATGATGAATCTAGAAAAATATCTCACCATTGAAATAAACCAATATTAAAAATATTTAATTAAAAATAAACTACAATATCATTGATTAATTCATATTAGTATTTAATTAAAAATAAACTACAATATCATTGATTAATTCATATTAGGACACTGTGGAATCAAACCACTGACCTCCTGCTTATAAAGTAGGTGCTCTTCCATTGAGCTAGCAGCTTTTAAAAAATTATGTGAGAGTTATGGTAGTCCTTGAAATTGCATTATGGCATTGATTTTAAAATAATTTTTGACACATAATGACGTAATCTTTGTAAAATCTAAAATCATGCAACCCATATTTTTAACTTGATAAAAAAAACTCAATGGATTTAGCTCAATGTCACACCCATGTAGCATGACTCGCACAAAAAACTAATATACAATAATTTACAAACTATTTAATCTAGTCATACACAACAAAGTAACTAGAAATATCACAATCTTTAATATCTTGTCACAACCTGTTGAATTGTTTATGTTTAGCATGTTTCCACTCTTCATATATTCCAGCAATATGATTTTTTTTAAGGAAATTGTCACATCAACTAAAGATAAGGTATAGCTAAATTGGCATCGCCATCCTCCTATCTATCCCTACCTATTTATCCCTAAAAATTTTTGTAACAAGTTAGATAATACAATACAATTATCATTCCTGTTAGTAACGATAAAGAATGAGAGTCAACAATGTCCTCATATTTAACATGTACCCTAGAAGAGAAGGTTAGTGCACAACCAACATCTGTTTGGCCATTCAATGTAACCAATGCTAACAGTCTGCTATGCAATTACACTTTCAAAGAAGTCATGTGTATCTTTGAAAGCTTGATTTAATCCTATTACATGGTAGTGAAAAGAGTATGGTATATTTTTTTTACCACATATCCAAATTACAGCCCGACCACAAAGGTTGAAGTCTTAATTAAAAAGAAAAGTGATCAAGTTGCCTTGAATTTATCTTCAGGAATTGCAGCAGGGTCCAACTCACAACAATTTTGGGGTAAAATTGGGGCTTCTTCACCCAAAAGTCTCTTTGCTGGAACCTGATGAGAAAATCTAAGAAGCTCCTTCCTCGGAACCAAGTTAATCGCCTGCTTCCTTTCATACATAAACTTGAAACCATCAATATTGACAAGAGGAACCACACTCACTCCAACCTCTTCCACAAGTCATTTGCAATTTCTACCATTTCATACTTACATTTAACTTCTGGAGCAGTGTCTTTCGTTCCAAGCATAATTCCACTCTCTGAAAAGGGCCCAAACATCCCCCTTTTGGGGAAATATCCTAATATTTCCTTCAAGAATTTTCTCCCATGCAACAATATGAGAAAAAATATTTAGCGCGTTGTTGTTGGTATATTTTCCATGCTTAAAATTCCCACAACACTAGGAGGATCACAGACTACTGATTTTCCATGCTTAAAATGCCCATAACCCTGGTAAACGCATGCAGAAAAAGCTTCAAATAGGAAAGCTAACCAAGTGGAATTGACAGAACTAGAATTTCAGCATATATGTGCATACCTTATGATGTCTGCACATGATTAAGGTCGCTTCTATGAGACTTCAACTTAAAAGAGAAGAAGGGTCACAAAATGGGTGAGTTTAATTGTGTTCAGTTTTAACTATTTTAGCTTTCCCGTGTGCTTTCAAAGTTTATAATAGCTTGAAGCTCTGAAGAATAAATACAAGAAAAATATATTTCGAATATACTTTTGATCTACTTTGAACCTTTTTTTCTCAATTAATAACAAAACAATATTCAAAGATATGTATACAATCTAGCCTATTGTGTAGACAGGTAAAAATTCCATCTGTAGAGATATCATTACTCGCAAGTATTTCCTTGTATCCAAATTAGAATGAGTAAAGTAGCATGTAGCTCTTCAAAATGATTAGTTGTTAATAATTTTTCCTCTTAATTTTTCCTCCAAGTAAAGGGTTTGCACAAAATAAATTCCAGATCCTTCTAATGGCTGAGAAATTGTCACAAATTTCTCCTCTCTTTACTTTGTTCCACTAATAGTTTGCCACACCTTTTTGCACTTATAATTAACAATTCTTCCGAAGAGTCATATGTTGTAAAATCACCAATATAGCTTCTTATGTTTCAGAAAAGAGGTCATATTTTTTAATGTTGCATGTAAGGAAGTGATGGATTCGTTAAAATATTGATTTGTATCAACATAGAAACTTTTAACCTTGGAAGTATAATTACAATCCCCTGCTTCGTCAGCATTTAAAATCCCAAGCAATGGAACCACCAAAAGTTGAAACATGGTTTAAAGTATTAATTTCAAATATATATCCAATCATGGATTACCCTTCTCGAAAAACCATAATAAACTAACATAATAAGGAAGAAGTAAAATAAAATACTAAAAACATTGACAATATGATATTTTAGAAATATACTTAAGTGGCATTTAAAAGAATACCTGGTCTCTTGGGGAGCTACAACCACCATCAACATTTACATAATAAACAAGATAATCAACATGACATTCATTCAGTTTCACCTATTACTGCAGTGGCAGAAACATTGAACTTCTTATTATAAACAACACTCAACTCCCTTTTGCCACAATGACTAGGAAAACTAGTATAGTTTCTCTGTAAAAGCATATGTTGTCACAATGAAAAATAATAATAATACAAATATCTAAACTAATATAAGTTAACACAATCACTTAAATATATTCAGCACATTCTACTTCTCAAACACTACTAACTATAATAGTTGTATGAAGAAATTTGCAGAATACGAAAGATAGTTCCTTATATGAAAGACCACAATGAGTCCAAGACACATTAGAGATAAATATTTAAAGTGAAATATATATATATATATATATATGAACAGAATAATAATAAAAACAGAAGAAAAAACCTTCAATTGTGTGCTTGGATGGCTAGATATAGTGTATTCCATGTTTGAGTGGACCATCCCATAGAGTGAAGAATTACCTCTGCCAACAACATGCCACTCAATGCATCCTCGACTACTTGATTGATCATAGTACTGATGGCCAGAAATATTTGAACAACCCTCCTCTGCTCTAAGTCTGGAAGATAAATTTAAAGAAGTGTAATGAATGAAAAATACTCAGATGATCACATTTTCTATTTACTAGAATAAATACTAACAATATTTCAATTACTGGAGCCCATCTACAGTCAAACAAACTTGTTGATGCAGAAGAAGGATTTTCATCAAATGCTTTCAACTATAGTAAGAATTCCTCATAAAAAAAACAGTGCCATGTCCATTTGCTTCAAAGTAGATACCAATATCATATTCAATAGCCTTCTCATGTAAAGTACTTCACTCTAGTGGAAGTGAACACAAATTCCAAAGCAATTTCCCTCAAGTACCTTGTTGAACCTCCATTAGCATAAGCAGACTGTACAATGCCCAATGTAATGGAATTTCACTCTTCATTGAAAGGATTCTAAGCTAATCTTACTGCTAATGAAATTCTACCTTTTCCTGGTTATATATAGAATCTAACTGCGGCTTGATGAAAATAGCAAAAAGATTCTACATGTTCTCACCATAAATTAGCTCAACACCTTTTTCTATGGGGATGAGATATAGAAATAAACTAGTCTATCTTCATCACCATCCAAGCTTGCACAATTTTCAAAATTTTACATAGTAGTTACTATGTAATAGAAAAACATAAGACAAAGAAAAATAGGTACTAATTTCCATTATAGTAAACACAGAGGACAAGAAAATCACCATCTTCCAACATTATCCCCTCCAAATCTACTAGGAGTGACCTTCTCCTTCTGCACAAAGTCAACCCCAATCATTGAGCCCTCCCTCACCTTCCCTGCCAAATTTCTTGATATTCACTTCAATACCATCCAAAATTTGTTGTAATGTATACCACTTTTTTGCACCTACTCCATTTACTCCATCTACCACCACTCCTTTAATATGAGGTCTCAAATTCTGCACTCTAAGCCTTGTTCCCATAAGAATATCGCATGCAAATGATTGTACTGAAAAATAAATGTCAATGATTCAGTATACGAATATAAAACAATAGTCAAGACTCAAAATTAATTAGTAATGTGGCTCAATCAACTTCATAAACATTCCCAATACAGGGAATTCAGAGAACATTTATAGATTAGAGAAATATATCAAAAGTTATACACAATTTCTAAACTTACAGAATGAGAGATTAAACACACTTACTTGACTCAACTTGAAGGTTGCATATATGTAATGTCCCCGATTTTGAGAGTGCGGAAATTACTAAGTTTTTCCCAGTTCTGATGATATTAATAAAATGGAGCAAACTTTATTTTATTAAAAAAAAAGGGGGAGGAAAATATTACTTTGGCGAAAAAATATTATTTTATTCGGAAAGTGCGGCAAATATTATTTAATCAAAATGGAGGCAAAAGTCACTAAGTGGATAATGGTTCCCACTAATAAAATAATATTAAAAATGGGAAAAATCTAGAAGCTTGGGAGGCTCAAATGGAAATTATGAAAAGAGGGAGGACTCATTTTGTTATTCATTCTATTCTGTCATAACTTATTGTCATTAGAAGAGACTCAAGCAAGTTTCTATCTGAGGGTTTCAAGCGGAATCCTCTCTCCTAGATTCAGTGAATTTCTTGCCACCCTAGTTAGATCTCTCCCTTCTTCGATGGATGCCAAGTGCCACCCTAGTTGGTTTGATTGTTTGTTTGTTGGTTTTATGGATTACTAATCATAGTTCGTTACAACAAAGTCTCGACATTGTGGTTAAAATTTGATTGCATTTCTAGAGAAGCTACAAAGGCCAAGTTTCCTCAAGTAGTGAGTCATACTCTCTATGGTATTAAAGAGGTCGAAGTTGCACTTAAGTGAATGGGTCGATATTTCACCACCTCTATCTAAGTTCATCACTTCCTTGGAGTAAAATTTGTTCTAGATTGTGGACATAGAAATAGAGATAAGAAAGAATGAGTTTCTATGGGTTGAGGAGGATTGGAAACAATTTATAGTTGGTTGTGTATCTTCCCTTCAACCTAGACACTTTGTGCCTGGGATAGCGTATTTATTTCCATTCGTGGTGTCTCTAAGGGAGAAAATCATGGGCATTCTCCTATCATTCCTGGAGCAGTGCATTAATGGTCACATTATTCTTCTGAAGGGGTCAAAATTCCATGAATAAAAAATTGTACTTTATGTTGGGGACAAGTATTGACAAGTTGATTTGTTTCATTATCATAGTTGATCCTGTGCAAGCCGTGTTTTTGGAATTCCTATGGTAGAGAAATTATCCATGCAAATATATTAGGTTATATCTTTCTAGTGCACTATATTTTCATATCATATTTGAAGACGATTAATGAAGGGTTGTCACATATTTTCTGGGTCTGCAAGATAATGGTTTTGGGTGACAATGTACTAGCCAGACTATCATGTGATTATGTATTCCAATAATTTACTTGTTGTCTCTGAGTTCAATACATGATACAATGCTTAGTTTGAAGTATGGTTTCTATTTTTCTCCACAATGTATTGCATATGAACAGTAAAAATTAAACTCATTTCTACAGCAATGTTTTCATTGAATGTTTGACAAAATACTACATAGAAAATACACACTAAACTCAGTACCATTTTAAGCATTTACTATTTGGTAACATTACAGTGGTATCAGAGCATGACTCTGGCTAGCTTTGGCTAATATCAAGGATGAAAATTCGGGGGCCAGAACTGAAGGTTGAAGGTAAAATTCTTTCGAGTCAGAAATTTGAAGATTACAACCAATATTTCACAAATATGTTAAAAACAATTGGAAATGTGGGTATCATTGAAGATGGAAAAGAAAAAGGAAAAAAATTACAAATAGGAAGACTTGGAAGCAGTTGATACCTCACTAGTAGGAGTACCATATATAGTGCAGTCTTTGAGAAATACATCTGAAGGGAGCCAAAGGGGAAGTGATAATTCAGATGGTGGTAGGAAAAAGGTATCAATTTATGTTTCAAGTGAAAAGGTTTCCAAAATGGGCTTAAGAGAAACATATGGACCTTTTTCAAGTGAAGTCTTAGCTAGCAAGGCCCTAAAAAGTTTTCTTCACAAAAAGGGTTAGTTGGCCACTAAGTCTAGTGATGTCATGATAGGAGGTACTTTCCATGTCAAAGGTTCAAAAAAATATGGACACAAAACTTGTGAAGATGGCCTGAAGCATCTTGATGGTATCATTCCTATTTGCAAGGGACGAGACTCCAGTTAATAAATGTTCAATATAATAAAATTTTGACATAAAAATACGGTTCAATTCACTGGATCCTACATAAGGCCACCAAAAGTTTGCAATGATGATGAGATGTAATCATTATGCTCCTATTCTAATTCAATACCTTCCAATTCTATGGAATATTCCTTCTCATGTCCATTTATGAAAGGATTGAGGTTGATGCTAGACCAAAGGTCATTAGCAACCTTTGTTGCAAAGTCTGTCATGGAATCACCAAGGAAAAGAGACATTGTATCAGATATGCTTATTAACTCAATGCATACCTACCTAAGAATATCCCTGCCTAGGAAAATCAACCTAAGGTGCCAGAATTGAATGTTTGATGAAGGGAAGACCAAGACAGATTATGTGGTACTTGGAAGAGGAATTGGAGGACCTTGTGCTGCGAGCCTTATGGCTAGATACAGGGAAGATGTTTGGGTTTCAAAAAGTCATGACTTACCTGGAGGAGCAGTACAATCATGTGAAATCAATGGCTATAAATTTGACTAAGGACCATCTTTGTTTTCTAGCTTTTCATCCACTGAACCCCAAGCCAATCCTCTTTCCCAGGTTTTTGATACTTTGGGTGAGTCTTTTCCATGTGTTTCTTATGACTCCTTGGATTTAAAATATCCCTTTATACATAGCTGGTTCGATCTACTTTGTTTTCTGCCTTCAGGATTAAAATTCGATGGTACTGTTGAGATTCAACGAGAAAATTTCAGCACCCACGCCTAGTGCATTAAACACCTACACTAGGGTGGGGCCAACAGGTGCTAAATTAGGTGCATGTCTATTTTAGCTATCCCTTAATTAAGATGGACAGTAAAATGTAATCTAGTCTCAAAATAACTTGTAATAGTTAACTGAGAGTGATAAACTCAGTTAGCTCATGAATTTCGAGTTAGAGGTAGTTGGTGAGGCATGCAGAGTAATTCTAGTTGTAACAGAGTTCGAAGTGTTGAGATTGCAACAAGATGATGAGCTTAGTGGAAAGAATTCGCCTTCACTAAGTGGGCCCGCAGGCTATTTTTAGCGCAAAGTCTATTTTTAGACTATGTCTATTTTTAGACATATGGATCATGTTCTATGAGTTGCAGGATGCTATTTGTGGATGGTTGGTCAAGTTGGAAAAAATAGATGGACTTTTATTTTTAGACATATTGGGCGGAATCTATTTTTAGATTGCCAGTCTAAAAATAGATATGTCGAATATTATTAGCTCTTAATAATATTTGGACTCTAAACATTATCTTATCCTCTTGGAGCACTTCAGTTAAGTGCACAGAAGTGGCACATGCAGCTAACAGAAGGAATTACGCTATTCCTGAGGGTCAAGTGGAGCTATTTCATGGAGACTTCAGTTAGAACTCATGTGATAGAGTTTGGTGGAGTTGATTGAGGAAGGTAGTGGAGTTGTATTCAGTTTAACTCAGTTAAACATAGTTGAGCTAGTTGTATCTAGTCTAACTGATTGATACACTAGAGAGAGTGGTGTGAATTAATTATTAATTAATTCACTAATTATTAACTCATAAATCAACTAAAGAATACATCAGTTAACTTCAGTGCATGGACAGTTTCAGTGGAGACCAGTGAAGAGGTAGGTGAAAGAGCAGTGTGACTATCAGTTGTGACTATACTGTTGCATGATTTGCAACAACCAGTGATTGGAGATGCCAATGAGGATTACGCAGTACAAGCCAGGTGGTTTGAATTTATTTATGAGCCATTCTTCAGCATTGATTGCGCAGTAGAGGCAGGCTATCAGGTGGCAGAGATTGGAGCATGTGTTTTGCTAGATCTAGCTTGATTAGTGTGTAGCAATTGGAGATTGTACTGAGAGCTTGTGAGGAGCTTTGTATGATGATTGTTACATGATCTCTATGACATATAATATACAAATAGTTGGGGGTTTTCAGCTTTAAGCTTTCCCATGAAATACTGTGTTCATATGTGTGATTGTTTATGGTTTTAATGTGTGCATGCGATTGTTTTTATTTCCGCAATTAATGATCAATGGTAGAAGAGATTTTGTATTGTGCATGAAGTTAAAATAGTGTGTGATCAGGAGAATCTCGGTGTATAACATATCAGTTATCAAATTTATACACCACCTGCAAATCGGTTTCCCATTGGAAAAGCTAATTTAATAGCAAATTTTGCAATGTCTTTCCTCTGCTCAACCCTATACTCATTTTATATGGGAAACCATTACCTCCACATGTAATAACTGCATCGTCTAGTCGAAAATCGGTCTTCTTCTGCTAACAAATGCAGAATGAAGGATTCATTGTCATTTCTCCTAGAACATTCAAGGTCAGTTTCTCGTAAAACAAAGATTGTATAAATTTTGTTAAGATCAATATAGAAAGCACAAAGGAGAAAAGAGAAAATTGGATGCCAAGATGGAGGAGGAACTTACAAATGAGAAAGCAGATCATGAGGGACCTTTTCTTGTTGTAAGTTATGGAAAGGTTCAAGTTTATTTTTCTGAAAGAAGAAGAGGTGTAGTTTTGAAAAGAAATGACCCAAAGATTTTCACAACAAAATGTACATTTCCAACATGTCTAAAAACTAAAATATCTCCAACTTCAATAAACTGCTCAGAAACAAAACTTTCCCAACCATTTGTGAAAACTGCCCACGTCTTAGCATAGCATAGGTTCACATGCCATAATTTCCCACTTGGACCTGTAGTATTTCATATTCACACGCCCCACATTGCATTCTCTCCACATAATCAGTGGGGACCTCCTGCAATAAACAAAATGCATTGGAGGAATAGTTATTTCCATCAAGAATTTATCCAATTCCAATTCTCAATTCTAATTCTAATTCTAATTCTCAAGAATAAACAAAATTTTAATTCTCAATTTCTATGGTTGGAGTTCACTAAATTTTGGTGTACACACCTAAAAGTAATTTCGGTGCCTTAACCGCAAATCGGTGCTACTGTACATATAATTGCACCGGTGCGTTTTATTTATTGCACACTGGTGCTGGTTTTACAAATGGACACATCGGTGCGGTTCTATTAAGTGACGCACCGGTGACGAATAAACGCAAATAAAAAAAGCGCAACTCTATTTTCTTTAAGTGAAAAAAAAGCGTCAAATTGAAAAATGGGCGGAAAAATATTTTCGAAAATATAATTCCATAAAATAATTCTTTAAATACTAAACACTTTTCATTAGTTCACTACTTTTGCTGAAATTTTCAGCCAGAGATTTACAGGAGACATACCTGGGGCAAGAGAGCACGAGAGCACTATGGAGCAGCAAAATATGTTCGAACAGAAGTATTCAAACAATCAGAAACCAAACCTCTAGTGATTCAAACCCTGTATCATAGAATTTCAAACCATCTCGTGATTAAATTTGATTATTTTTTTTACTTTTTCTGTAGTTTTATCCATTTTTACCTTAAACCCTTCATTTTTTTTGTTTCTACCCTTTCTTCTACTTGTTTATGTAATTTCAGAATTAGGGATTTTCATTTTAGATTGACATCTAACCCATGGGACGACTTGCATATTCAAATCCCAATCCATTCGACCCTTGCGTGAATTTTTGGAAAAAATGGATTTTTTTTTAACAATGCGCCCTGCGTAACCTAGCGCACTAGTGCGTTGTATTATACTGCACACCGCGCAAGTACTGTGTAATAAAATATTTGAAAACAATTTTTTTATATCAGTGTGATATATCTAAAATAGGGCATCAGTGCTCTATGTTACAAGGATAGCACTGTACGGTCTATTACACTATTTGTGCGGTGCTTTTATAATACACCCACGCACCGTACGGTCAATTATATTGTTTTTGCAGTGCATTTCTAATACCTCCACGCACCGATGTCGGTCCATACATCATGAAAGGCGCACCAATTTCTTGAGATTTATTTTTTACCTGAAATGTTGACAATTTATTTATAAATATATTAATGAATGATATTGTACAAGTTTCATATTGATAAAGAAATAAATGACAAGAGATCAAGTAACAAAAATACTAATAACACAGTAAGAAAAGAAGAAAAGACAAGGGCGGAAACGTAAAGCTGGGTTACACTTTTGTGAGAATCGGGGGCCGAAATTTTTTTTCAACAATAGTTCGGCCGAACATTTTATAAAGTTCGGCCGAACTTGTGATTCCGTTTAGATTGACGGCACACTGACGGCGCGGGCAAACATAATTTTTGCCGGGGATTGGAAAACCGGCATCAAAAGTTCGGCCGAACTTTTATTTTTAAAATAGTTCGGCCGAACTATTTTCTATAAATAAATCGCCCGCGAAGAACGATGGTTTACAGTTTTCATTGTACGCGCGTTTTTTTTCGCTCTGTCTACGTTGTTGCTGCTCCCGGCCGCCCTAGTGCTCCTGTCATCCATGCTCATCGAGTTACTATGCATCCAGTAGAACTTCTCGGGTATGTTAAAATTCTCCAGAGTTATTTAGAATGCCGAATGCCGAATTACATTGAATTTGTCACTGTTTTGTAGTAAAATTTTAAAATTTAAACGCTAGACATTACAGCGTCACAGTTCTGAGTTTTATCTTTTCTATTAACGTTAGAAATTCAGAATTCTTTTAGGCTTTAGCATATTTTATTATTTTGTAAGTTGTTTTCAAACTTAGCTTAATAGTAAATAATTTGACCTTTGAAATAAATTGTAAATTACTAAATTTAAATTATAATGCAAGTAGTTTGTTAATTCAAATTGCCAGGAAATCATTTTTTGGATAGGTTCAACATTTTGGTGAGTTCTAAGCTAATATGATATTTTTCCTGTGCACACTGCACTTTAAAGTTATTATATTTATAAATATTTGTGGAATTTGTTATATAATTTAATTTATTCAGTATTACTTGAATTGTAAGTTCATTTTTATTATTTAAATTTATATTTAGCCAGTAATGTGCGGGAGTGTTTCACCACTGACTCAGTTTCCATTCACAGTACTCAGGGCATCTAAATCTGATTCTCAGATTATCATGCACATTTTCAATTTATACTCTAAGTTCTTCCATTGCTAATTTTTTTTTTTTTTTGTAAGTCAGAAGTATTATATTAGTCAAGAAACAGAGAATACATGAGATTACAAAACGGCCTGAAAACGGTTAGCCATTGAGCTTCACAGACCTGCTCCTTTGCGAGCTGATAATTGGACTGTGTATTCTTGGGCTGTATATAGCCTTGCTTTGAAGGAGCACAAGACTATGAACAAAATTGCAGGCCAACCACGCAGGGTTGCCTGTGAAGTAAGAGACACTGATCAAAAGTTTATTTAAGGCCTGAGAATAGCCAAGTACATAACAACTGAAACTAGTTCAATTTGGTATGTACATTTAATATTTACACTTTATTTAAAATTAATATATATATATTATATGTATCTTAGATGACCCCGTAAAATTTAGGTTTGTTTTACTAAGAACCACCAGCAGGATCATTAGCAACACCCGTAGCAGGAGGTTAAGAAGCACCACGGTAATAAGGGCGAAACATCTATAGGAAATATTTGCCTCCCTTCTTGACTGGAATGTTGGAAACCTGCTCAGTCTTGAAACCTGCTCTGTCTTGAAACTGCACCTACACTCTGCAACTAGCCAAAAAATAGATTTGAAATATTTGACTAATTTTTTATACAATTTAAATTCAAAAATAGATGATTTTCTTGACTGGAATGTTGGAAACCTACTCTGTCTTGAAACTGCACCTACATTCTGCACCTAGCCAAAAATTAGATTTGAAATATTTGACTAATTTTTTATATAATTGAAATTCAAAAATAGATGATTTTCTTGACTGGAATGTTGGAAACATGCTCTATCTTGAAACTGCACCTACACTCTTCAACTAGCCAAAAAAGAGATTTGAAATATTTGACTAATTTTTTATATAATTGAAATTCAAAAACAGATGATTTTCTTGACTGGAATGTTGGAAACCTACTCTGTCTTGAAACTACACCTACACTCCAAAACTAGCCAAAAAATAGATTTGAAATATTTGACTAATTTTTTATATAATTGAAATTCAAAATCAGATGATTTTCTCCATGCTAGATGCAGTCCTACCTAATAAAATGTGTAGTACTGCTTTTGGGAAACTCGTTCTACCTCTAGAAACTCTCTTTGGAGACTACCAACTACTCGCACTCTTGCCTGCAACATGCACTGACTAACTGGGTTGCATAGCACTACCACTAGGGAACTTGTTCTTGCCTCTTTTGTTGGAAATATTTGCCTCCCTTCTTGACTGGAATGTTGGAAACATGTTGTCTTGAAACCCTTTCTTGGAGTCTCTCTCTAGCTAGAACTGCACCTACACTCTGCAACTAGCCAAAAAACAGATTTGAAATATTTGACTAATTTTTTATATAATTGAAATTCAAAAACAGATGATTTTCTCCATGCTAGATGCAGTCCTACCTAATAAAATGTGTAGTACTGCTTTTGGGAAACTCGTTCTACCTCTAGAAACTCTCTTTGGAGACTACCAGCTACTCGCACTCTTGCCTGCAACATGCACTGACTAACTGGGTTGCATAGCACTATCACTAGGGAACTTGTTCTTGCCTCTTTTGTTGGAAATATTTGCCTCCCTTCTTGACTGGAATGTTTGAAACCTGCTCTTTCTTGAAACCCCTTCTTGGAGTCTCTCTCTAGCTAGAACTGCACCTACACTCTGCAACTAGCCAAAAAACAGATTTGAAATATTTGACTAATTTTTTATATAATTGAAATTCAAAAACAGATGATTCTCTCCAAGTTTTAATTGTTTAAAATATGATTGTTTGAGCAACTCTTTCTCTGGGATACAAGAAGGCTGAAAGATTTTTTTTCTTGTATATTTGAAGCTCTCCATTATTATATAAAAGGATTTTTTGCTTGTATATTTTTATGCTCTTTGCCATAGTAATGTCATAGTGTATGAAGTTTTAAATTTTTTTTATTATTTTTATTATATGTTGGATGTGATTTTGATTGAAAATGCTTCTTTTTTATTTATTAATTAAAAAAAAATATTAGAAAAATTATTGCTTTAAGCCTTGGAATTTACAATCAAAATTAGAAAATGTATTTATATCTAAACTATTTATGAAAAGTTTAATATTGTTTGATTTTCTCTACCATGTCCTTTTTACATATATCTAGAATAATATTATTTGTAGTTTCCGGTTTATTGTAACATTTTACTACCATAATCAAAATCTATAGAAATAGTTGGGGTTCCCATGTTTTGGCCAGATTGGCAAGACCAAAAGATGAGACAACATTAGAACCACTTTGGGGCCCTAGGATCTAGCCCTCCTGGACCTGGAGAGGGATCTCTCCAATATAGAGAAAAGAATGGTATATCTTTGAAGCTCAAAATGAGATGTTAGGCTAGTTATGAAGCACGAAGGGGGGTTTAAAATGATTTGGTTGGTTGGTTGCTGGGTGAGTCATGGGATCATGAACTGAGAAAGTAATGGGAAGAAAGGAAACAGAGCAGCAGGATGTTTCAGCAAAGGGGATAGGCCAAGAAAGTGCCATCCATTGGGCTATGGAGTCATGAAAGGAGAATTACTTGCAACCACTAGCCAAGGCTTTCAGAGGGCAAGTCATCTATACTAAAGGATCTTTTAGATAGATGATGGGATGGAACATTAAGGAAAGAAGGTGGAAGAAGGAAAGACAACCAAATTTCTGTCTATAGATCAGGTCAGAGGTCATTTAACTCCAGACCTGCTTGGACATACTCTAAGGCAGCTCTCAAAGAGGGACAAAGGGGCTGCTTATAGATCGGACCAGAGGTCATTTAACTCCAGGTCAGCTTTAGCAACTCCAAGGGAAAACCGAGATAAAATTAACAAAGAAACATCCAAGCAGCAAACTCCAAGTTCATACATCAGCCAGCAGGCAATAACATCCACTGCACTGGTTAAACTACATGAATTCACTCTTAGATAACACATAAAGCGGAAAACATTAAAGGTAGGGAGAGCAGGAAACATAGGGCACCTAACAAGGGTGAATCCTATGTTATACTTCTGTTGCCTACCAGAAGAACATGAGACAACAAGTAAATGAAATAAGCAGAGTTAGAAAAACATCACCAATAGTAATAGACCAGGATCCTGTGAAATGTGGTTTGATTAATTGATGCAAAACCAGTCATGTACAATATAGCTCAATGGATGTTACGGTCCAGACTTTCTCCTCCCAGCCTATTACATACAACTACTCTGCTACTCCCTCCCAATACTGTTCTAACAGTCAGAATGAATCCCTCTAACAGCAACGGCAGCAGCCAACAACAACCCTTTACATTATGTTCTCGGGAGTTCTTATAGGAGAGGAGAGAAACAAAGGTAGATAGACATTTAATTGATCTCATTAAGACAGAACGACGGAAGTGTTCACGCCCATAATGCTTAATGGCATTGTGTTGCAGTCTGTATACTATTTCGAGGCCTCTGTCAGGTCGAGATTGACCTCTGATATGCTCTTTGAGTTCTTACGGTGGTCTGGAACTTCGTGCTAGCCTTCTGGAATAAATGAACTGGGTGGAAAATCTGCAGGGCCGCTCCATACCTCCATACTGCTGCCTGACTATCTTAAATGAGCTTCAGTCAGTGTAATTAATCATCTTAGTGCTCGAGGAGGCATGGAAATTTCTTGTAGGAAGGTGATCCATCTGGAGGAAAGCAATCTGCTGATATTAAACGCGGATATGACCTTTGCGTGCTTAAGTCTTCCAACCGTTCCCTTTTCCTTTGAATGCGGGGTCATAATTGTTAATCTTCAATTAACCGGCTTGAATCCCCTCAAAAGCCATCTCTGCTGCTTCACTGGCGGCTGCAATGGCCTCTCTGTGCTATCTGCATAATAAATAATCATGTTGTGAACCCGGACAGTGGTGGAGAAGGCCTTTGGAGGCCTGGAGGAACAGTGGCGGAATAGTGAAAACGAAGAAATAGTGGAGAAAGGCGGAAAAGGCTATTAGTGGCAAAACCCAAAGGTTAAACGTTTGGGAAAAATACAAAAAGGTAGTAACGGGAAAAACAATGAGGCGGGGAGGGAAGAATAGCATGAGGTGGGACCCGGGGAACGAATCGCAAATCGCAAATCGCAATATCGGAGGGGAGCGGGGCGGAGTGACACAACACAAAGTTTGCGATGCGATGGGGGGAGAGGGCCTTTATAAATGAAAAAAAATGAAATTGGGACTTTTACAAAGGAAAAAGGGGCTTTTGATATGAATGGAAGAGGATTTTAGTGGTGGGTCCGGGGGGCTAATCGCAATCGCAAATCGCAATCGGGGGAAGCGAAATGGAATTGCGATTATGCGATCGGGCGGAGATGCGATTGGAGGGAGATGCGATCGGAGGGTTGGAGGGATCGGGCCTGCGATCATGCGATCAGAGCGGTCGTGCGATCAATCACAATCACAATATATCGTGATGCGATCAATCGGAGGAGCGGGCGCGATCAGAGAACTTGCGATGGCGCAATCGATCACATTGCAAATATTTGCGATGCGATCAATCGCATCGCAAATATTTGCGATGGATGATTGGAACATTCACATAAAACATGCGATTCGCGATTTGCGATTAGCGCCTTAAGGGGTAGCACTCAGTCATAACACTCGGTTACATGGGGAAATAGCTAAAGGGGCTTAGGCCTTAATATGGTTGGGCAGTGGGTTTTTAGACCATTTTAATGCATTTTAAGGCCAAGGAAGGGGAAAAATAGAGGGATAAGGGGGGAAAAAGGCCAACAAAGGGAAGGGGAAGGATATAATGGGGATTTGAAAAGGTAAGAAGGGAAATAGAAGGGGAAACAAAATAGAAGCTAAGTGGGGGTGGAATAAGAGGGAAAGGGGCCTTTCGGCATTTCTTCACAACCAAAGAGGCTTTATAATGGAACTCAGTAGAGAGGACTTCATCAAAGGACAAAGACACAAAGAGGCTTCAAGGATGATGTGTTTTAGGGGAAATTCATTCCTTGAAGGCTCAGAAACATTTTAGCCCCCTGTTTGCTTGTCAAAAAGTTTATGGGGGGCTAACGAAAATAATAATCTAACATTATAATATCTTGAAATGGAGCTATCCAACTCAAATATAGTATTGCAAATCCTAGCTAAGTTAGATGAGGAGGCTATGTATTACATATGGTCTTGAATGAGCATTTGGACTCTTTAGATATATATCTAAAGAGTCCAAAAGCTCATTCAAGACCATATGTAATACATAGCCTCCTCATCTAATATATAAAAATTTAATCCATGTGCTTAACCTTAACATTGACACAAATGGAATTTACAATTTTACTCACTACTTTATGATAGAAAAA